>VIBC01000001.1:0-79348 GCA_009618255.1 Ostreococcus sp. SAG11 | reverse complement strand
CCACCCCACCCCACCCGATGACGTGGCTCGAGACTCGAACGGGCGCGCGCGCGGGTGGGCACGGCACATCGCGTCCGACGACGACGAACGAGCGAGCGAGCGGGAAGTGTGGGGAGAGCGCGAGGGATCGCGACCCGTTCGATTCGGTTCGTTCGTTCGTTCGTTCGTCGTCGTCGTCGGACGTCGTCGTCGAACGTCGCGCGTCGACGGAGGTTGGATTTAAATCTCGTTGGTTGGTTCGTTGGTTCGTTCGTCGGTTCGTTCGTCGAGCGCGCGCGCGGTGGGAGTGGAGACGGAGGCGTGAGAGAGGGGTGTGTGTGTGTGTGTAGAGGGCTTCGGTGCGTCGTGGATCGATCGAGGCGCGGTGGTGGAGAAGAGAGGGGGGGATGACGCCGACGGCGTGGTTGACGAGGGGGACGCGGCGAGACGCGGCGGGCGAGACGGGGGCGAGACGAAGGGGCGATGAGACGAAGGGGAATCGCGCCAAGGTGGTCGGTGGACGATGGACGCTGGCAGAAAAGTTAGGGCGAGGGTCGTTCGCGACCGTGTGGCGAGGGACGTGCGCGAAGACCGGGGTGGAGGTGGCGGTGAAGGAGATCGATTGCGAGCGGTTGAGTAAAAAGCTCAGGGAGAGTCTCAAGTTGGAGGTGGAGGTGATGCGAAAGATGCGAGACGATCACATTTTGAGGTTCATCGACATGGAGACGTCGAAGGATACGGTTTATATCGTGTTGGAGTACTGCGGAGGGGGGGATCTGAGTCAGTTCATCAAGAGACACGGACGCGTGGACGAGAGCGCGGCGAAGCGATTCATGCTGCAACTCGCGAGAGGATTGCGGGCGATGCGCAAGGCGCAGCTCGTGCATCGAGACCTGAAACCGCAAAATTTACTCTTGACGTCGGATGACTTGAACGCGGAGCTGAAGATTGCCGATTTCGGGTTCGCGAGATACATCAGAGAGAGCGAAGGCATGGCGGACACGGTGTGCGGGAGTCCCCTGTACATGGCTCCCGAAGTTTTAAACTACCAAAAATATGACGCCAAGGCTGATTTATGGAGCGTGGGCGCCATCTTATTCGAAATGCTCGTGGGCGCGGTGCCGTTCACGGGCCAAAATCAAGTGCAGCTGTTGCGAAACATTCAAAAGACGGAGTTCAAAATTCCCATGCACATCGCTCAAGAGTTGTCGCCAGAGTGCATCGCGTTGCTCCGAGGCTTGCTTCATCGCGACGCGAAGGATCGAATCTCGTTTGAAGAGTTTTTCAATCATCCGTTCTTAAAGACGGACGTCGGAGTCGGAATTCTGACGACGCCGCGGGGTAACCCGAACTCGACAAAGTCTCCGAGCGGGTGCAGCGACGACAGCGAGACGATGCCATTCGCCATGGACGTCGAAGGGAGCTCGTCGCCGACATCCATGCCGCTGGCGGATGGTGTTCAAAGCGAAAAGTTGTGGCACGGGCACGAACAAAGACGGGAAACGAGTCGTCCCTCGCCGATATCCAGCACACGACCCGATGTGAGTGAAAAGATGAACATTGGTGCGGATTACGTGCTCGTTTCGTCGCCGGGCACTCCGAGAACGGCGTCGCGCCCGCCTTCTCTCGGATCTTCTCCCTTGTCCCGAATGTCTCTCAGTCCGAATGACGCCGTCGGTGGGACTTTTGGTGGTCGCGCGCGTCTGTCAAGAGGCACGTCTCCTTCGAGCCAACCGATGACTCTCGCGAGTAGAGGCCAAACGCAGTCGCAAGTCTCGCACCTCGGTGTGCGAGTCGGCGTGCTGGAGAAGGCTGCCGCCGTGTTACGCGATACATCGATGGAACACTGGAATGAGGGTGGAAAACTTGAAGCCCTATCCTTAGCCTTGATATCCTTGGCGGCGTTGCGTTCGGCGCACAGATTCGCGTCTGAAATTCTCGCGGTTGAACAAACCGGAACGAGTACCAGTACGTCTTCAGGAAACAGCTCACCGAGCGGCGGAAGCTCGATGGCCGTGAGCGCGAAACGAGCAACCGTGCGAATCAAGGAAGCGTTCCAAGCCGCCCACACGCGCGCTGAAAAGGCGGCAGAGGCGTGCCGGGCCTCCGGCGTTGACGCCGAGGCGGCGCTTCCCGACGGCATGGAGCTTGTCTACCAAAAAATCTGCAAGCTCGCCAAAGACGGCGTTCGGGAGGAACTCGCCGAGAACAAACACGCCGCGCTCGATATTTACGGTCGAGCGCAAACTTTGTTACAGTTTCTCATCGGCGAGGGGCCGGGATTACACGTCCAACCTCCGCTCGTCATCGACGGCAGCGCCCACGCACGTCTTTCGCAGCTTTCCGCCACTCTCGCGTCGAGACAGAGTTCGCTCAGTCGTCGACAGCGAGTGTAAAGCGCACAATGTACAACACGAAACGACTTAAATCACGTACTTCTACTATTTCTTACTGACGCATCAGATGATGTAAAAAAAAACAATTTGTTGTAACGCCGTTTCCCCGTTTCCCGCCTCCAGAGTCGCCCGCCCGCGAGAGACGAAACGAGACGACGCGATCGCCCGACGTCACACTCGATCGAGGGCGCGTCGCCCGAGCCGAGCGACGCGACCGAACGCGCGTGAGAGACTCGAACGCGCGTATACGACCGCGCGCGTCGCGCACATCGCGTCGAGGACGCGCTCAACGCCGAGAGCTCGCCCGCCGCCGCCGGTACGCGCGACATGAAGTTCGACGTGAACATTCTGCGATACCTCGATAAGGACACGTGGCGCGTCCTCGTGGCGACGGAGATGGGGATGAAGAATCACGAGATCGTCCCCGTGGAGCTCATCAACGCCATCGCCGGATTGAAGCGCGGCGGTGGCTTTAAACACATCAAAGAGCTCCTCAAGCACAAGTTGGTGCACCACGAAAACAGAGAGTACGATGGCTATCGATTGACGCCGCTCGGATACGATTTCTTGGCGCTCAAAGCGTTCGTCAATCGTGGGTCCGTGACCGGGGTGGGGAGAAAGATCGGGGTCGGGAAGGAGTCGGACGTGTACGAAGTCATCGACGGCGAGGGCAGACAGATGGCGCTCAAGTTGCATCGACTCGGACGCACGTCGTTCAGAGACGTCAAGAGTAAGAGAGATTACCTCGGTAAGCGCACGCAGTACAATTGGTTATATTTGTCTCGACTCGCGGCCGTGAAGGAGTATCAGTTCATGGTGGCTCTGCACGAATACGGGTTCCCGGTGCCTGAGCCAATTGACGCCAACAGACACGCCGTCCTAATGTCCGTCGTTCGAGGTAAACCATTGCGACAGATTCGCAAGCCCGAGAATACGAGTGAAGTGTACCGAGAGTGTATGCAAAATATCTGTAAACTGGCGCGACACGGCCTGGTGCACTGTGATTACAACGAATTCAACTTGATGTTGAATCATAAAAACAAGCTGGTCATCATCGATTTTCCACAGATGATTTCAATCAATCACGCGAATGCGGAGGATTTCTTCTGGCGAGATGTTAAATGTTTGCACAAATTCTTCCTTCGTCACTGGGATTATCGCGCTGAAGACGATCCCATGGGCGAGCCAGATCCCGACTTTAAGGCTTTGGTGGCGGAAGCGAGTCCTAACCAAGCCATCGACGTGCAGCTCCGAGCGAGTGGATTCACGAAGAAGCAAGTCAAGGAGCTCGAAGAGTACACGACTCAAATGTTTGAAGACGGTCGTTCAGAGAGTTCTGAACGTGACATAGACGTGGTGAGCGACGATGAAGAGTCTGAAGGAGAGGAAGTGGAAGAGGTCGAGGTTGCGGCTGCGTCTGACGCATACAACTTGGATCTCGGCGAGGACGAAATCGCGGAGCTCGCCGCGCAAGTTCAAGCCACCATGAACGAGGAAGACGGCATCAATGAGCGCGGCACGTACGATAAAGAGGTCGTTCCCATGCAGCAATTCAACCATCGCTCATTGGAGGAACCGTCAGTCACGGACTCTGACAAAAGCGCCGATAAGCGCCGAGCTCCGCAATCACCAAGCGTGGCTCCCAGTAAGGCTGAGTTGAGGAAAGAACGCAAGGCGGCAAAGAAAAAGCTCGCTTTAGAAACTGCTTCGATGATCTCCGTGGATCCTGCCGGCGCTGCTGATGCGATCAGACAACGATTAAAGTTGGAGAAGCAACGTAAGAATTCTCGACACAGCAATTTTGGTGCTCCAAAGGTGAATCACTCGAAGGAGAAGCACGGTCGCGGTCACAAGGAGAAACTTTCAAAGTCGGTAGATCCATTCTGGGGATGATTGTGTATCATAAATAGTAGTTCTAGCTAATCATTCCGACCCCGCCTTCCATCTGAGGTAGCCATTCATGTACTCGTCGAGAGCCCCGTTCAGAACTTTGTTTGCGTCGCTCGACTCAACTCCCGTTCGGACGTCTTTAACCATTTTGTACGGGTGAAGAACGTAATTACGAATCTGCTGGCCCCATTCAGCCTTCACGATATCTCCTCTGAGCTCTGCGATGTCCGCAACTCTCGCTTCTTCGGCGAGAGCTGTGAGTTTCGCTTTGATTCGCAACATCGCCGCTTGTCTATTCATTTGCTGCGTGCGGTGCTCTTCCGCCTTGACGGTGATCCCCGTGGGGATGTGTTTGATTCTGACGGCGGTTTCCACTTTATTCACGTTCTGCCCACCCGCTCCGCCCGAACGCATGGTGGAAATTTCCAAGTCACCATCAGGCACTTTCACTTCTTCCTCCATGTCGTCCTCAAAGAGCGGGATGACGTCCACGGCGGCGAAACTCGTTTGTCTCGCGGCGTCTTTATTGAAAGGACTCTGTCTCACGAGCCTGTGCGTCCCTTTTTCCGCACTCAGATATCCGTACGCGTACCTACCCTCCACCTCGAGAGTCGCCGTCTTCAAACCGCCGCCCTCGCCCTCTAATCGCTCCGTGACGCGAACGACGAAACCTCTCTTTTCTGACCAATTAACATACATTCTCTCCAACATCTCCGTCCAATCTTGAGCGTCCAACCCCCCCGCGCCGGCGTAGATGGACACGACGGCGCCGAGGGCGTCGTATTTCCCTCCCAACAACCGTCGCAGTTCCCACGCGTCCAACGCCTTGTCCAACGCCTCCACACTCGCCATCGCCTCCGCTAACATCTCTTCCATCTCAGTCTCATCGACGTCTCCGCTCTCGGCGAGCTCCAACGCCGTCTTCGCATCGTCCACGTGCGTCTCAAAGTCGCTCGCCGCCTGCAGTTCCTCCTTCACGCTCCCCAACTCCGCCATGAGCGCCTTCGCCCGTCGCACGTCCTCCCACAGATCGCTCGCCGCGCTCGCCTCGTCCAACGCCTTAAACTTTTCTCGCAACCCTCGCGCGCGGGCGATCTCGAGCGCGGCGTCCACGCGCGCCTCGAGCTCGCCCAGTCGACGCCTGACGACGCCCACCGTCTCAAACTCGCTCCCGCTCGCCGCCGCGCGCCCGACGAAGACACCGCGCGACGAGGCCGACGACGCACCCCAGCTCCTCTCGGACGTTCGCGCGAGCGCCCCGCGCACCGCCCGCGGGACGACCGCGCGCAACATGACGATCAATGACGACAGACGCTCGCGCGACGATTCATCGGCATCGTCTCATGTTCGGCCGCTCGCGCTCGCGCTCGACGTCGCCGCTCACGCCGAACGCGACGGCGCGAGAGAGAGACTCGCGTCCGTCGCCTCGGCCGCTCGACGTCGATTCGCTCGCGTCTCGAGCGGCCGAACTCCTCGCGGATGCATCCGCGCCGGCCACCGGTGGACTCGAGGAGGATGGCGAACGATTCGCGCGCATCAACGAGGCGCGTCGGTTGATCGAAAGCATTCGCGCGAAAGGGCGGAATGAGAGCGATGCGTCGAGGCGAGAGAGGGCGGCGGCGGCGGTGGGGATGTTGGAGGAGTTGGCGAACGACGCGGCGGAGCGCGCGGCGAGCGGACGGTTTCGACGCGTCGTCGAAACCGAGTCCGAATCCAGTGGATTGGATTTATTCAGTGGATTGACGCTCGTGGACGCGCCGATGGGGACGCCGATGGGGTCGGTGTCGGTGTCGGCGCGAGGACCGACGGCGTCGCCGACGTCGCCGAGCGAATTGTTCGCGCTCGACGCCGACGCGTCGACGCCGACGCCGGATAGTTCCTGGCGACGAGAGAAACCGAGGATTGGATACGGACGGCGCGCCGAGGAGGAGAATATCGAGACGAGGATGACGACCCCGATCGCGCCGACGATGGTGGAGACGGAGGCACCGCCGCCGCCGCCGCCGATTTTCGAAGAGGCGAACCTCGTCGACGAGACGTCCGAGGCGTTCGAGTTTGTCGCGCCGACGCCCGCGAGTGAAGATGCGGTCGCGTTGACCCCCACGGTCGGTGGCGTCGACGATCGTGCCGAGCTTGAACGAACGCTGCACGCGTGCGACGTGAGGTGTAAACCCGCCAAGCTCGCCTTTGAATCCGCCGAGGCGAGACGCGAGGCGGCGCTACTCAAAAGAAGGAGTCTCGCGACGGAATGCGCGCGTTTGATCGGCGCGATGAATGACTTCAAGGGAGACCAAGAGCGAGCGATCGGTGAGGACGATTACGAAGCCGCCGGTAGGCTTCAAGAGTCGATCGAGGGTGCGAAAGAGACGCTCGAGGCGACAGAGACCCGCCTACGAGACGTCGAGGATGACTTTGTGCGCGCCGTCGAAGAGGCGATTCGAGCGAAGGTTAAGCTAGTTGACGCGCATCGGGAGGGCGTTTCCGACGTGACATCGTTCTATGAGGCCAAGAAGAAACTGAGAGACGACGCGAGATCGATTCGAGATCGAGCCGCTCGCGACGCAAAGGCACAAAAAGAGGCGCGTAAGGAGGCGCTGGAGCGGGCAAAGGCGGACGCGGACGCGGAGAGGAAGGCGTCGGCGGAGGGCGCGGAGACTCTGTCGCGCGAGAAAGAGGCGTTAGAGGAACCTATTCGCGCGTTGATGGATGAAGTCGCCGCTCTGCGCGCGTCTTTAGAGGCGAAAGAGACCGAGCTCGCGGAGAAGGAGGCGGAGAGACGACGACTTGTCGACGACGAGGAGGATTCGCGCCGGCGCGTCGCGGAGGCTCAAAAGTCCGTGGAGGCGACTGAGCGCGAGTTGAAGTCGTTCGACGACGCGGTGGATGATGATGATGATGAGTCGCACCGAAAGCCCGATGCGAGTGAAGACTCCGCGCAGAGAGTGATCGACGAAGCTGAAGCGGCGTCGGCGCGATTCGCCGAGTCGCTCGAGCGACATCAGAGCGACCTGGAGACGCGCGAGCGTTTACTCGATGACTTGTCGACGTTCATCGAGCGTGAAACCTCGGCGCGAGAGGCGATGCGCGACGCATCGTCGGTGTTGGACCGAGCGCGAGAAGAGAAGGCATCCGCCGAAGCCGCGGGAAAACGTCTCTCCGAGCTCGAATCGAGACTGCAAACGCTCGAGGCGAGCAAAGCCGACGCCGTCTCGCACAAGCGTTTCTCCGACGCTCAAGACGCGGCGACGGAGATCAAGACCGTTCTCGAACAGATCGACGCCGCTCGCGCGTCCACACAGACCGACGTCCTCGTCGCTCTCGACGACGCCATCGCCCTCGCGTCTCGCCGTCTCGACGACGCCCGCGCCGCCGCCGCGAAATCGCGTCTCGCCAGACTCCGCGCCGAGTCCTCCGCCGACACCACCGACGCCATCGCCCTCCTGCGTCTCCTCCACGGAGACGTCTTAGAAGATTTAGACGACGACGCGTCGCAGACGTAGATTGAAGATTCGCGTACGTAATGTATCTCTGCGCTCCGCGGCGGCGCGTAATCAAAATTCGATTATCGAATTGTGCCGACGAATGCGTTCGCGTCAGAGCGAGCCGCGAGCGACCGTCATGCGCGCGGTGGAACCTACGAGAACGTTCGGGCGACGCGCGTTCGCGTCGCGCGCGCTCGTGGGACGCGCGAGCGCGAGCGCGGGACGAGGACGCGCGGGCGCAACGGTGCGCATCGCGCGCATCCGGGCATCGGCGCGCGGTGCGGAGGCGCGCGCGTCGGGAGACGATGACGACGAGGCGAAGCGGCGACGACGGCGAGAGGGATTGGCCGAGGGCGTGATGTCGATCATGCTCGGAAAGAAGATGGGCGATCGCGGTGCGGAGGAGACGACGTCGGCGGTTCCCGCCGCGCGGTTCGGCGTCAAGGCGGCGGTGGGCGCGTGCGTTCTCGCGGCGGCGGTGAGCGGTGGATTCGGTCGGGTTGGACGCGTGCCGATACCGGAACCCGCGATCGCGGTGAGCGCGGCGATCGGGGACAGGATCGACGATGTGAAATCGAACGGGACGTACATCGCGCAGCGCGTGTTCGGTTGGCCGCTCTACGGGAAAGTGTTCGTCATCATGAGCGCCATGGTACCTCTGGTGATCGCGGCGGCGGGTCTGTATAGGTCTGTGAGCGGTCAGGAGTGGGCAGAATCCATCGCGAAGACTTTTTATTGGTTGAACGACGTTCCGGGAGCCGACAGTACTGCGGAGGAGACTTGGAAGAGCGTGATTGTGGCGCAACTCATCGTCTTCTGCGGTATGTTTACCTTTGCGATTCTCATCGGTGTGGTGTCGGACGAGATCGCTAATAAAGTTGACGAGGTGAAGACGGGTAACAGCAAGGTGTACGAAAGGAATCACACGGTAATCTTAAACTGGAACGATCAACTCATTCCGCTATTGAAGCAAGTGGCTGTGGCGAAGAGTGAGGGCATCGGATTCAAAAAACCCGTGGTGGTGTTGGCGGACAGAGATAAGGAGGAGATGGATGCCGTGATTGAGGATGAGTTGTCGGAAAGTCCACCGCTCTCCGTCGTCACTCGTCAAGGGCGCGGCTACAACCCGGAAGATTTGCAGCGCGTCAACGCGTGGGCCGCTGAGCGGGTGGTCGTCTTGCATGACGCAGATGAAGAAGATTCGAAAGGTGTCGAGAGTCACAAGGCGTCATCTGTCCTTAACTTACGATCAAATGTGAATAACCCCGGTTTCAATGGTCCGAATGTCATCATCCAAGTACCGCAGCGGTTGGCGGAGGACGAAGACTTTGTTCGGCTCGCCGTCGATTTGACTGAAAATTCAGATGTCAACAGTGTCAAGAATGGGAAATGTTGCTTCGTCAACGGTACCTCTGAACTGACGAAACTCAAGGCTTTCTCTATCATGCAACCCGGTGGCTCGAAGGTTTTCGAAGACCTCATGCTACAATCTGCCGAAAGCTCAGAGTTTTACACATACAGACACAAGTCGCTCGTGGGAAAGACGTTTCGACAGGTGTGGAGGATGTTCAGTCATGGGACAGTGGTTGGTTTGACCAATGATAAAGGCACAATGGTCCTTGGTCCGCGAGATGACGATATTGTCGGCCCCGAGGGAGAAATCACCGTCATTGCCGACAATCTTGAGACGATCCGCGCAGACATCGAGAAAAGAAAAGGCGTGGTCGCTGAAGGCGTCATTCCTCCAGCAGGGTCGCAGCACATCACGATGCGTCGATGTCCACTCAAAATGCCGGCTCCTCACAAAATTTACATGCTCGGATGGAATGATGAAAGCCCATCTGCACTCGCCGACATGCTCGAGCTCGCCCCTCCGGGCTCGAGCATCACCATCATGTCTGATCGCGATATCGACAAGAGTGCAATGAAGGGCTCCAAGAATTGTTCGGTGAGGCTGGAGCGCTTAGATGCGATGAAACGGTCTTCGCTCGAGCGTGCACGCGTGCACCAGGCAGAGGCTGTTTTGATCATGCCTCCGAGCCATGAAAATGAATCTTCACGCGACAGTCACGCCCTCGCCACCATCATGCAAATTGCGCACTTGGCATCCAATGAAAATACCGGCAGAGCTCCACACATAGTTACCGAACTATCCAACGAAGTTTCAAAGAGCGTAGCGGAAGATGTGTATGGAAACGTCGGGACTATTGACGTCATTTTACACGACAATTTGGTCGGCGGGGCGCTTCTCCAGGTGTCGGCAAATCTTAAACTCGCCGGTTTGTTCGACTTTCTTCTAGAAAAGGAAGGAAAAGAATTGTACATGCGTTCGTACGATGAGTTCGTGACGGTGAACGATGCTGAATTACACTGGGGAATCATTTGCGAACGAGCGCGAGAGCGCGACGAAATTGCCGTCGGCATCATGCGCGCAGATGGAGAACTCCACGTGTCGCCCAACAAGGACGCCAAATTCCGACTCTACGAGGGCGATCAAGTCATCGTGCTCGCGGAAGATTGGTGGACGTACAAGAGCTTAAAGGTTAAGCGCAGATAAAGCGTCAATATAAATTTTGTAAAATACAACACATCGCGCCGTCGCTCCTCTACTCTAATCCTCGGACCCGCGCGTTCGCCTCTCCGGCAACCCCAACGCGTGTCGCACGAGCTTGCTCCTCGCCTGTTTCCTCTCCCCCGCATTCGTGCGCACGAGACCAACGCCCACGAGCACCACCCCGGTCGCCACCACGAACGATTTAAAGTGTCTCGGCAGTGCGTTTTCGCTCGCCCGCCTCGCGGCGCGCTCCGCCGGCGTCGCGACCCGCCACGTCCCTCCACCCGCACCGCCGACGCAATCTCGCAGCAACAGATCCCTCGCGCGCATCACCGCTCGAAACCTCGCTCCGCTCGCCGCACCGTCCCTCGCGAGATCCGGGTGCGACTTCATCGCGCGCGCGCGCGCCGCTTCTCTGATTTCCCGCGGAGTCGCCCGCGTCCCAGCCCCCCACTCGAGTCCGAGCACGCGCATCGCCTCCTCTCGCGTCGTCGGCAGCGTCGCGCGCGCGTCGTCGTCGTCGTCATCATCCGCGTCGCCGCTCTTCGTCGACGCCATTCCGCGTCGACCGCGCGCGCGAGCGCGTCGACACTCGCGCGCGCGGTTCTGACCGCGGGACTGCGGCGTGGCGGCGGCCGTCACATCCCGACGGCGACGCGCACGACGCGCGTCTCGAGGGCGAGCGCGCGAGCGAGAACGAAGAGAAGAGACGCGCGCGCGTGTCGCGAGGTCGAGCGTGAGTCCGCGCGCTCGGTCGAGGCGAGCGAACGCCGTCAATCATCATGTCGAGCGCGCTTCGGAACGCGGTGAAGCGCAAGACGCACAAGGAGCGTTCGCAGCCGAGCGAGCGTCGGAGGTATGGATTGCTGGAGAAGAAGAAGGATTACGTCCTTCGGGCGAAGGATTTTCACAAAAAGGAGGACGCGCTGAACGCGCTGAAGCGAAAGGCGGCGTACAGGAACCCAGATGAGTTTTACTTTGCCATGCAGCGGGCAAAGACGGAGGACGGCGTGCACGTGGCGAGGAGCACGGAACAGAATAAGTACACGGAGGAGGAGCTGAGGGTGATGAAGACGCAAGATGTCAAGTACGTGCAGATGAAGGCGGCGATGGAGGAGAAGAAGGTGGAGAAGATGAAGAAGAATTTACACGGCATCGGCGTCCCGGTGAAGCGCAAACACACCATCTTCGTCGATACAGAGGAAGAGGCGAAGAAGTTTAACGCGGCGGAGCACTTTGATACCGAGCCTGAACTGGTGAATCGAACCTTTAATCGTCCGCGGCGATCGCAGCTCGAGGATGAGGACGCGGTGGTGGGCCTGCAGTCAGACAATGGCACCGAACCGAGTGGCGACGCCGCGTTAAGGCCCGCGATTTCCATGAAGAAGCTCGCACGCATGCAAAAGGGCGCGTACAAGACGTACACGGCTTACGACGAGCGCGCGAAAAAGCTCAAGGATATGAGCGGTGAAATGGCGATGCAGAAGATTATCTCGCACTCAAAGGGACACAAGGTGAAAATCATAAAGACCAACCCTGACGGTTCCAAGACATCCTTCTTCAAATGGAAGCAAGAACGTCAGCGATGAGCATCGGCAATCGGATGCGCTCGCATCGACGCGTCGGCACAACGTGCGAACGATAGATTTATAGCTCTTCCTGTATGTAACATACTCACATATCAGACAATCGATGCGTTGACGATTTCAAGGCGGCGCCGACACAGTCTCGTCACATCCCGAGACAGACGACATTCGAGCGCCCGTGCACCATGGGTGCGAATCAATCTCGAATTCGAAAACGCGGAGAGAACACTTCGTTTCACGATGCCGTCGCGGGCGAGTCGCTTGATGATGTCGAGACCGCTGCGCGCTCTGAAGACGCGTCGAATGCGTCCATGATGGGAGCTGGTCCTGCTCGAGGCAGAAATGGTCTGACCATCGCGCTGGATGGCGTGGGGAACGAAATCAAGCTCGGAAACGGCTCGAGCACGAAGGTCATCTTGAAAAGTATCACCGGAGTCATCTCCGCGGGTGAGATGGCCGCCATCATGGGGCCGTCCGGCGCGGGAAAGACGAGTCTTTTGGATTGCATTTCCATGAGGAAAACGGAGGGCGTCATGGCAGGTAAAATTTTGTTTGACGGCGTGCAACCGTCTCTCGATACCGTGAAAAAGTACACGGCGTACGTACCGCAGATTGAGGCGTTCTTCGGAGGCGCGACGGTGTATGAGACGATCTTGTTCGCGGCAATGATCAAGCTTCCGGGCATGTCGGCCGCGGATGTCGCCAGTAAGATGGAACGAATCGAGCACGTCATAGATCAAATGAATCTCGATAAGTGTCGAGACACGCTCGTAGGTTCGCACATCATTCGAGGCATCAGCGGTGGAGAATTGAAGAGGCTCGCGGTGGCGTCGTCGCTTTGCGCTTGCAACCCGCGCGCAATGTTTCTGGACGAGCCAACGAGCGGACTCGACTCCACCATGGCTGCCGATGTCATCAAGTGTCTCTCTCGTCTTCAAGCCGAGGTTGGTCGTACGTTATTACTCACTATTCATCAGCCTAGCATGCACGTGTACCAAACCTTCAATAAGCTCATCTTGCTCTCGGGAGGAGAGCTCACATATTTTGGAAACGCAGGACATCATCCGATGGAATTTTTCGCCACTCAAGGATTCACGTACGAGGCTGGCTTCAACATCACAGAATTTCTCATCGATACCGTGTCGCAGTCGAGTGAGGCGTGTACGAGCTACTACGCAAAGTCTTCTCTGTGCAGTGAGAACATCAAAGAGGTTGAGGAAATCGCGCTGCTCAAATTACCCATGAACGCCGTCACCATCAACAATGAACCGGGCAAAGACTCGCCGTACGCGCACGGACCACTGACAGAGCTATGGATCATGATCAAGTTCAAAGATGGGCCCAAGTGGCGTTATGCGGTGTTTTGGTTTACGAGATGTGGCCTGTATATGATTCTCGCCGGTTTGCTGAGTCTGTTTTTCTATCAACAAGATCGAGCGCCGTCTGGTATCTTAAATTTAAACGGTATCGCATTCATCGCGTGTATTTTACCGTCGTTCATGGCTCAGGTGCACACGGAGGAGGTGAAAATGGAACGAGAGGTGTACACGCGAGAGTTTCACGACTCGTCTTATCGGCCCGGCAACTACGTTGCTTCAAAGATAATCGCAGAGTTACCGATGACGATGCTCGCGAGCATCGCATTCAGTGCCATCCTCTATTGGTGCGTCGGCTTTAACCCGTCTTTCTCAGCCTTTTGTTTCTTCGTCCTGACAAGTTTCATAAACTTTACCATTGCGCAACTCATCGGTTGTACAATTTCGGCGGCTATACCGGGCGAAATCGGGCCTGCGAGCCTTCTTCCAATCATCGCCACGCTGAACATGCTCGTCGGTGGATTCTTCATACGAGCGAAAACGATTCACGACATGTGGAAGTGGCTGTACACCGTGAGCTTCATTCAATGGGTCTGGAGCGCGCTGATGGTGAACGAGTATCAAGGGAGACAGTTTTTCGATCACTGCGACTCAACGACGGGCGGTTTGGACGATTTAGTCGATCAACTCTCGCTTCCGGAGTCCTCCGTGCAATTACTTCGCATGTTTGCCGCGAATCAGAACGAGTGCGATCCCATCACGGGCGAATCCGTGTTACGAACGTTTTCGCTCGAGTCGAGAAACCGCTGGAGCTCGCTCTTGTACGCCTCCCTCTCCGTCCCCGTCTACTTGTTCACCTTCTATCTGGGCGTATCGCGCGTGCGCCACGAGAAACGATGACGAGACGACGTTCATCTCGAGTATGCATTCGCACGAGTCAATCATTACAACGGAGCGTTCTATTCGCGACGTCACACAGACGCGTCCCCGCCCTCTCCGCCGTCTCGACCCCCGCGCGAGTAATCAAAGAATCCATCAAGTCAATCAAATCGTTCCACCCTTACTTACGTCGCGGGCAATGACCGCACGCCTTGGCCACCGGTCTCGCCGGGTGCACGCACTTCGCCTTGGCCATGTCGCACACGCGCGCCTCGCACGCCGCGTGGACGCGTCCGCCGTCGGTGTTCTCATCATCATCGCGCGTCATCGCGGACTCCACGCACGGTCGCGGCACGGTCGCACGCGTCACCGCGGAGGCACCTCGCGCACCGTTCGCGCGCGCGCGCAGCGCGAGCGTCGTCGTCGTCGTCATCGTCGTCATCGTCGCCGTCATCGTCATCGTCATCGCGCGCGGGAGTGACGGCCGCTGTAGCCCTCAGGGCCCTTAGGAGGGGGGCTATCGACCGATCAGGACTCTTCGAAGACATCCCGATCGGCGAAGTGTTTTTCGTAAGGGTCTTTCTCATTCATTCATCGCATTCAAAGATACTCGAGTACGGTGAACCCGGTCCAAAAATGCACGTGCGTGGGGGGTGGATCCAGACCGGACGCGTGGAATCGAGCTCGGATGCGACGGGACGACCTCGGCGCGCGCGGTGTCGCCGGGCGCCTCTTTCAGACGCAGTCGAGCGCGATGGCGGCCGAACAAGTGCGTATCGACGCGACGCGATGGACGAGAGACGCGAGGGAAAGAGTCGAGGACGCGCGAGGGCGCGATCGACGGCGGACGCGGACGGCGCGAGGCGCGATGGGACGGAGAGATGTGCGCCCGCGGACCCTATGAACCTAGACGCTGACGAGCGAGCATCGCGTTTTCGCATCCATAGCATGAGAAGGCGTTCCAGAAGCAACTCGGAGTGAACGTTAGGTGCGTTATAGTTTGTTGTGACTCGTATCGCACGCGCGTCGGTCGCGATGCGGTTCGCGTCGACGCTCGGGGTGAAGAGATCGTTCGAGTGGGCGATCGCGACGAGAGAGCCGCCGAGACTGACTCCGACGGTGTTTTCGCGAACGTTAGATATGCGGGTCAGAAGAAGAAGGCGCCGGGTAAGGGCGGTAACCGATACTACAAGAACATTGGTCTCGGTTTCAAGACCCCGCGTGAGGCGATCGAAGGTACGTACGACGGAACGCGCGATTCGAGCATGACTGGTTTTGGAAGATTTAGGGCTTGGACTCGCCGCCGCGAAACCGCCGAGGAGCGGCGCGGGCGCAGGGTGGGCGCTTTCTGGGAAGATGGCGAGTGTGGAAGTGTGATAAACATACTGACCGTGACTTTTTTTCACTTTGCAGGCACCTACATCGACAAGAAGTGCCCGTTCACGGGTAACGTGTCCATCCGAGGTCGCATTTTGACCGGCGTTGTCAAGTCGACGAAGATGAACCGCACCATCGTTATGCGCATGGATTACTTGCACTTCATTAAGAAGTACCAGCGTTACGAAAAGCGTCACACGAACATCTCCGCGCACATCTCCCCGTGCTTCCGATGCAACGAAGGCGACAAGGTTGTCGTCGGCCAGTGCCGCCCGTTGTCCAAGACTGTTCGTTTCAACACCCTCAAGGTGATCCCGAGCGGTTCCAAGGCGGGCAAGGCTTTCGTTGCGCACTAAGCGTTTTTAGGGAAGGTTGATGAACGTTTTAGAACGTGATCTTCTTTGAATATTAGCTAAACATCATTAAAACTCGTGTCCGCACTCACATTGCCACAGCCGCGATGCCCGACTCGATTTGCATCTCGCCCATGCGCACTCGACCGACGCCTTGCTCTCCCCAATTGTTCCACGAGTTGACCATCAACCAGTAGTGCTCACCGCCTTCGGTGACCCCCCAGCCGATGAGTTTCGTCGCGTGCTGTCCCAACCCTCTGCCCGCGTCGGCGGGCACCTTGTACACTCCTTGCTTGTGGTAGTAGAAGTCAGGATGAACGGGCCCGAACGTCACGGCGACAGAACCGTAGCGCTGAATCTCTTTTGCGATGCACGGCACATCTCCTCTCGGACACGTGTACGGCTTTGACTTCGGGTAGACGAACGAAATCGGGGAACCGTTCGCGCACGTGGTCGGACACCTTTGCGGTTTAGTGCCGGGAACCATGCACGGGTGGTTGCAGGAGGGGAACTCGTAGGGTAAGCACGCCTGTGAGTCGAGCATTCCACCGTAAGGAATACCCTTTGTCACAGCCAGGTCTAATGTGTCCAGGACATCACCCCCGTCGCAGCCGTAACCACTATCGTAGCACGAAAGCGGGTACTGCGGTGAGAGTTCAGCCGTGTTGTTTCCCTCACTCCCAACGCAGAGGCGATCATTCATCATTTCAGTCGCCGCAACGGCCCAGCAAGATCCACACTTGCCTTGATCTCTCACTGTCCCTAAAATTCTAGCGCACTTTGGAAATGCCTCCCTTGCATCAAAGCTCTTTGGCAACCCATTCTTCTCCGCATTCAGATACACCGCTCCGAGCGCCGGCATCTTATGGCTGGGATTGTAGACGCTATGAACTTGATTATTCGCTGCAAACGCTGAGAGTTGCACATCTCGCGTCGGATCTTTCGGTGGCAGCACCCCTGAGCCGTGAGTTTGGTCCTCGATTGTGGCGGAAAGTTGCGCCTCGTCCTTCAACACTGGGACGTCGCTGCGCAGATGCTTCGCCTCATTTATGTGTCGCGTGAGATAGCGAATGGTGTTTGTGTCCGACATATCCCAGGTTGGATACTTTCTAAGCAACGGAAGAACATCCACGACGAAAGAGCTCAACTTCTTCGCCTCGATTTGCGCGCCCAGTTCCGCGCTACCTTCAAAACCCAACCCAGCCGTCGACCACTCCGTGCCGTATTTCGCAAACGCTCGCGGTTCGGTGACGATTTGCGTCATTATTCCGTCGTACGCTCCTAGAAACGCGGCGCTGTCGCCGCTCGCATCGTCTCGCACGGCGCGCGCTTGCGACACCAGTGACTGAAACGCTTCCTCATCCACCGCCCCGAGTCCCGCTCGCGCCGCTTGAATCTCCTCGCACGCCCCCTCCGTCCCGAGCGCCCGACAGAAGTCCCCGAGCACTTGCGGTGCCTGCAACTCTCGCACCGCGTCGCCATCCTTTCTCACCGAACTAAACAAGGCGACGCGAGCACGTCTCACCAGCCTCGCGGAGAATCCATCCCCCGCCACCGTTTGATTCGACAGATTCGCCACCAACGCCCCCGCGCACAGCGACAACACGACGAACGCGATCGCGTACCGCGCCGTGCGCGTCCACTTCCACCTCCCCACCGCCGTCCATCGTCCAGACTCGACGTCCCCATCGTTCGCTCCCGCGCGTCCTCGCACCAGAGGCTCCCGTTCGCCGCCCCGTTCGCGCTCCATCGCACGCGCGACCGCGAGCCGACCGACGCGAGCGCTCTTCGCACGCGCTCTTCTCGCTCTCGCGCGCTCTCGATCGACGCCTCGACGCACGAGTCGCGCTCTGTCGTCGACGTTTTCCTGATTTCCACGATGACGATGGGTGTTCACGCGTCGGTCGATCGCCGAGCGGTCGAGGGAGCGAAAATGGGAACGAAATCGCGTCTCGGCGTCACTGCGCGCCAGCGTCGGGAGCGCGCGACCGCGCGGTGAGGACGTAAAGATGGAGTACAACGGCGTGCCCCTGGCCTCGATGACGACCAAGCAGCTGAGCGAGCTCGCCAAGTCGAAAGGGATCGGGCCCAAGCAATCGAGAGCGGAGTTTTTGAACGCGCTCGCGGACGCGCTCTTGAACGAGGGCGAGGGCGAGTTCGGCGAGGACGAGCCGCGAGTGGTGAGCGAACGACGCGTGGAGACGGTGGAGACGAAGATGGAGCGGCGAAGGGACGGCGAGGAGCGAGTGGTGACGACGTCCAGACGGATTATTACGAATGAATTCGGAGAAGAGGAGGTGGAGGTCGACGACGTGGGCGTGGACGCGAGCGAACGCGGATTCGACGCCGAAGAGGAAGAGACCGAGGGATATTTCGTTGGCTCGGCGGCGTTCGTGTGGGAAGACGAGGTGTACACGTACGGCGGGTTGACGCACGAGGGCGAATTCGTGACGAGCGTGTACAGATGGAGCGGACGCGGAGCGTGTTACGAAGTCCCGGCAACCGCGACGGACAAAGAGGTGGGCGTTCCTCCCGGCCGATACGGTCACACCGCTGTGGTGCACGGAGATTTGCTCTACGTGTTCGGTGGTCAAGGACAATTCGGTTGTCTCAACGATCTCTGGGTCTTTGATTTCGTAGCGTGCACGTGGACGATGGTGGACGTGATAGGGGATCCTCCGTCCTCCAGAACTGGACACTGCATGTGCATTTCGGATAACGTGTTGTTTGTTTTCGGTGGTAAGGATGTGCAACCGGGTCAAGACGTGGTGATATACAACGACCTGTATGGGTTTGACTTGAACGATTCGGAGTGGCTCACCATCGATACGCAGTGGAAACATCCGGTGGGCGGTGACGCTTGCGCGATGGCGGCGCGAAATTCGGTGCTTTACATTTTGAGCCCGAGTGAAACGTCCATCGAGATGGTCGTTTGGGTGCTTCAACTTTCCGCGCAAGGCACTCCACGCTGGACAATGGTTGCTCGCGCCGGCCAAGTACCGACGCCGCGGACTTCGTTCCTATCCTGCGTCGTCGGCGCAAACTGGATCATTCACGGAGGTCGTGTGTTGTTGAAAGACGGAATCTTAGGCGATACGTACGTGTTTCACTTCCCCACGGCGGAATGGGCGCGGTTGAATCCCGATTCTGACACCGACCCGAGATCGAGCCACGCCGGCGCGTGCGTCGATGGCGCTTTAGTCATCTTGCACGGATCGCGCGATCGGAACGTCCGAGGGACCCCGGACGAGACGAGCGTGTGCATAGCTATTAATCTCGAGGCATACCTTCCATTTCCTCTCGGCGAAGATGACGTGGATGAGACGTACACTCCCAGCAAGCACGCGGAACTTCGAGAATCTGAAAGTGATTCTGAAGTCGACAAGGGAGCTGAGAAAGCCATGGAAGATGAAGTTGCTTCCACGGTTCTCGAGAAGGGCATCCTCGAGCAGTTGAACGAAAAGGGCGTGTACGGTACCAAGGGTGGAACCTTCGGTGGCTCTTTTCACATACCGACGAAGGGGTCCCACGACCCGGGCGATATCGAGTTCATCGTCGACGACTGCAAAATTTTCGCGCACTCGGACATTTTGCGCGAGGGATCAAAATTCCTCAACGACGTCATGGATCAATCGGCGGTCGCGAGCGCCCTTGAAAATCCTCCAGACGTCGTGCGAATCGTGAGAAATTATTATCCCATAATCGGATTCCCCCTGTCGCTCATTATAAGAGCTCTCCACTGGTTTGCCGTCGTCGTCTTGTTCACTGTGCGTCGAATGGTTGCGCCGGAACAAGACGCCATGAAGAAAATCGTCATAACGGATACGAGTGTCCCTGTGCTTTTAGCTGCATTGCGCTGGATTTATCAAATTCCAGTCCATCCTTCGGTGGATATGTTGGCAGATTTATTCCAACTTGCCAAGCGGTTGAAAATCGACGGTTTACCGGGCTACTGCGTCAATCGTATGAAGAAAGAACTCAACTTGCAGATCGTCGCAGAGGCGGCGAAAGTGGCGTACACGTCTCGCAATGCGCCACTGTGGGCCACGGCGGTGAAGATGGGTCAACAGCACTGGAATGAAATCAGCCATACCGATGGTTTCCTCGAGCTGACTCACGCGGATCCAAAGATTGCGCAAGCTTTCGCGCTCGCGATTCACGAAAGCGTCATCTTACCGGGGCAGAAGGGTTTTGGCTCGCTCGCTGCGTAATTCCGTAATTAATGTTGTACTAAAACACTACTACTTTCTCTAATTTCTACATCACGTATCACACAACAGACGACCATCCCGCCTGAAGCATGTTCTCTAAACTTCTCACCGCAAGCTCTGGGTTCGTGATCACCGTCAGACTCCCTTCACGCGTCGCCACGAGTAAGTTGGTGTTCTCGGCGGTCAGTGACATGTGACTGATATCAGAGTCTGAATTCAGATGCCAGCTCGTGAGGAGCTCGAGCGACAGCAACTCAAAGATTGCCACAGTCACTTTACCTTCTTTTGCGACTGAACCCACCAGTAAGTGATATCCATCTCTCGAAACGAGCAAACACGTCAAATCCGGGGAGATGTCAACGAGAGATGTCAAAGAGATGATGGTCCCGTTGATTGAAGCCACTTTGAGCGCGTTCGTAGACTCTTCCCAAACTGCGATGAAACCTTCGTCTGAGATGGCACAGAGTGAACCGCGAAGCTCGGGAATGACTCTGTTCATCGTGCCCTTCATGACAGAATAGAACGAGGTACCGGCCGACGGACTAACCGCGACGAGTAAATCTAAATTCGTATTCACTTCAAGCGATGAAATCGATTCTCCGTGTCCTTTCAGCAAGCTAATTGGACCGAGTAGCGACATCTTGGTCGTGGGGCCATCTTCTACCTTTGGATCGATGACGTTTGCGACGGTTGATCCTTCGTTGAAGATGGAATTCACGTCAACTCGAATAATTGGTGCGATTGTTTCTCTCAGATTTTCTCCAATCGTGACCTTTTCAGTGGGTAACTTTATCAGCCAGATTCCAATCGATCCGTCAGCGCAGCCAGTTGCGAGCACTCGCCCGTCTGTGGAAATTGAGAGGGATATCACCGGCGCTCGATGGCCCACTTCACTGCTTTCGATAGAGCCGTTATTGCAGTTAAATACCTTGATTGAATTATCCGCATGGCCGGCGAGAATGACGTGATTACCTCCTGGCAGAGAGACGCAGGGAAGCGCACAACTCAGCTTGAGCGCATTTGGATCGAGTTTTGCACTGAGTTTCGCAGTTTCTTTGGCGTCATTGAACCCGGCTCTTCGGCGAATTGTACCCATCAATGATCCCAAAGTGCTTTGTTCCTTAGCGGGTTGAAATGTAAACGGCAAACCAGAACCGCTCGGAACTCCTGGCATGAAGCGGTGCATCTTCATGTTCAAGTTTGGAGAGAGAACAATCAATTGTCCAGTGCTCAGCACACTCATGAAAGTAATTTGATTGTCGTCGTAACTTGGGATAGGGAGCGGATACTCGAGGACGTTTTGCCTATTCTCAATCAACCAATGGCATCCAATGATGGAGTCGGCTACTCTCTGCCTCGCTGGATGGGGTATCGTGAGAAGTTGTGACGGCGTTTGTCCAAAGCACGCGATTTGATCCTGTGTCGCCTTGAGAAGAGTGGGATCCTGAATAGCCTCAACATCGACCGCACCTTCGTATGTCATGTAGTAGAATACGTTACACGCCGACTCGGCGGCTTTTCCACGCTGTTTGTATCCAAATATGAGATCGATCCAATGGTGGAGGTTCTTGCTCACGTAATCGCTTTCAAGAGCCTCCCGCTGTTTCATGACGAAATCTTCTGGGGACTTTGCCCACGGCGGAAGTATAACGGTATCGACTTTCTCCCCAGATTGCGTCGATCCGAAATCAATATTGTTGACATTTTTAAACATTTCGGGAAGGTAAAAGAACTCGGGCACAAGTTCTTTGACGTCACTCATGTCGTTGTAACAGCTCTTCCACGTCGACGCGACGTCATGGAAAAGTCTATCTGCGTGATCGAACTTGCCACCTTGTAACTCGTACGCTAGCGTTGTGAAAGGATCAATTCGCAAGAGATAGAAGAGGACGGTACCGGATGAGCTGTAATGGCTCCCATAATGGAATTTTGGAATTTCGGGATCATCAAAGAAGGAATAACGTTCCTTGATTCTCTCAAGTCGATCTGGATTCAGCGCTCCCACCGGCTTTTTCAGATCACGGTAAACTTTCGGATCGCTCAAATCTAGCGTTTCCGACGTGTAATCGGTGATGACCCATGGGAAGACCGGGTATTGCGTTATATCCTGATAACTTCTTCCCGCAAGTGTGTTCAGCGCCATCAGGTAATCAAAATTTGAAATTTCACGTCTGATCCAACGCGAAGTAATGTCGCTCTTGCGAAGCAAAGCTTCCGGTTTGCTCGTCTCTAGATAAAGAGGCACAAAGTTCTTCGGTTTGAGTTTGATCAAGACCCTGAAAACTTGGCGACGCTGCTCTGCACTTCCAAAATCAATGAAGTATGTCATTCGATCAAGCATGAAGAATTCCAGAGCACTTCTTCGTAGCAAATATCGTCGGCTCTGCACCTGGTGAAGATTTTCCAGGGGCCAAGACCAAGTACGTGATTTATCTATCGTTTTGAATATCATATCCGTGTCGGAAATCTGAAATATCCCCTCACACACGTCCAGCGGAGTGACAGTGGTCGCAGAACATTCATGATGAAATTTTTTAATTTCACCGCGATTTGCAGCAACAGCTAGAGCAGCAGTTGCAGCCATCACTTCGCTGACCTCTTCCTGATTTATCGAACGTTGTGGACTTAATGGTAATACGTCTTCATCATCCGAGGCGTCATCTTCCTTTCGAACTGGCAATTTTATCTCCATGGCTGCCGAATCAACGGGTGCAAGATGTGATAAGCGCTGGGATGGAATCCTTGTAACACGAGAAAGACAGTATCTTCTGCGTCGTCCACTTTCACAGGCGTCGATTCCAAGACGTGCACTTTCCCCTTCTTCTCTAATCTTCGCCATGAGGGTATTGCTCACTTGTAGATCCCTCGCGTACGCTTCCCAAATTTTGGTGACATCTTTGGTTCTCGCGCCTTCAGCGGCGATTGACAGAGTCCGTCGCGAAGCTTCCTTCGAGAGCGCAGCTAACCATTTTGAAGACATCGAAATATTCGTGTATTCACCTTCCCATACCTTTACGAATTTGTCAAAATTCTCTGATCCTGTTTGCTGAACAGCCCTCTGAGCGCTCATTCTCGACTCCGTGGCGCCCGGACCTCTTGCAGCAATGACGTCATTTCTTGATTGCAATTGGACCAATTGCGTCGAGTTCGCGATGCAGACGAGAGTTTCCTTGATGACTGGTGCCATGAGAATGTTCAGCCACTCTTTAGAGCACAACTTTCCGGTCAGAACATTCAGCGGGCTCAAAGCGAGCGAACGCAATTTCGGAGAAATATCATCCTTGCCTTCATCGACAATGACTGCGCGCCAACGAGCAGTCAAAGCTATCAAATAAGTGACTATGGGTCTTAAGAGGCCCGTATTGCGTTTTTTCAACTTTTGGTGGATCCAAACTTCATCCAAGAGCAGGGCGATAGCACCGGGCGCAAGATTAGCTACGTGACGCACTGACGCCGCTTGTAAGAATGGGGCCAGCAAGTTGTGTAAAACTGCGATGTTTCTCCCGCTTTCGCTTGATTGAGACGCGCCCCAGAGCTGTTTTGACTCAAACACGATGGCATCAGAGATGGAAGAGTTCCCTGATGTCAGTGACGACAGTGTGTTCACGATGTGTGCTGGCATCAACGGCACATCGTTATCTGGGCTCTCCTGCTCAGCGGGAAGGTTCTCCTCGCGGAAATAAGCCAACGTGAGCCTGAGGAAAAGGTGTACCAACTCGTCATCTTTGAGTAAGGAAAGATTTGATCTTGCACCAGTGCATTCAGTACCGACCATGAAACTAATTATTTGATGCGTCAAGCGCAGCAACTCCAGAGCTTTGTTCGGACCATCTGACGCTGACGAATTCACGCTGGCGAGACCATCGATGGCACGATTTCGATTTATCCATCCGCTTGCTGAATCCGCGGCATGTGAACCGTAGCAAGCGAGTGCGTTTGAGACGTTCATAAGATCGTATGAGTCGTCGACGTTCGATAGAACATCACCGCTGCTCAATCTCAGATGCTCTTCAGCCATGTGCAACAATGCTATGACATTTTGTCGAGTCGCGGTGCGATTTGCATCAAAAGTCTCTCGAGATTTCTTTGATTGATTACCATCTGATACGCTGATACCCTTCAATTCACTGATCATGAATCCCGCCAAACCTTGGAAAATCGTTTCCTGTACATGAATCATCTTCTTTGAGTCATTCTTTGATACATTTTTCATAGATTCAATCACCGTCTCGAGAACGCGCCAACCATCTTGCAATCTCATAGAGTGTTGCAGCAGAATGAGTAGGAGATCGTTCGCAGTGTTCTTCACTCCAATGTCTGTAGAATACACGAGTATTTTCACGAGCCAGTCCGGAAATTCCGGCAGAGATAGAATCATGTTACGATTATCTGCGTATGCGCACGCAAGAAGCATGACATCATTCAACGCTCGGCTCGAAATGCTCTCTTCACAATCCGACAGAGCTGAGAGCATCGATCCGAGCATACCACCACTGATGAGCCGCGCTGGTTCAGTCATGTTGATGTTGCTCAAATCGATCGAAATTGAAGACTCAAATATCGCCTCGTACACTTCTGTAGTGAGCAACGCGTCCGATCCCCTCTTGAAAGCGTATCGAACCGCTCGCTCAATGCTTCCCTTTGTCACCTTCTTACTACCGCCAACCTCCGTGGTCTTATTCGCGCTCACGCATCCCGTCTCCAACATATAGCCAAAGAGTCTGATGCACGAAGCGAACAAGCGTTGAACTCCCTTCAGTTCGTGATGAAAGTCACCTCTGAGAGCTAGCGCGCGGATGAGACCCATGCAGACTTCCACGCCTCCCTTGGAAACAAAGGTGAACAAAAAGTCATTCGATCGGGCGACGTTTGGTGAAACGATTATGGAATGCACGAGTTTCACGGTCGCCGCAAGCATGTGCGGACAAGGACACTCCGCTAAAAATCCAACGATTATGTCAACTTTTGAATCCATGTGATCATTTGTGTTGGTGAGCAAGTTGACTGAGACCAACAAATCATCCATCAACAGCAACGACTCCTGTTCCGAAATTCTCAAATCTCCTTTGTCATCCATGACGGATTTCGCAGAGTTGTTGTGAAGTATTCCTCCCATTATAGACGTCGTAGGAGACAGCCAGCGACGTGCGTTATCAAGTAAGAGTTGCAACGCTGAAACTTCTTGCATCAAACCAGCCTTGGTGTTACAGAGCGAAGATGAAATGCTCAAAAGACGGTGTACCGCTCGCGATCCGCAACCGTTCCATGGTTTGAAATCCAATACTAATGCTAGACAGATTTTCTTTGAGAGCTCTTCATCTGTCTCGCTCACCGACAGAAGGTACTCTACCGCGTCAACCACCGCCTCTTCTTCATCCTCGAGACTATTTCCAGAGAATTGTTGTCTCAATGCATCCAAACCAAAAGGTAAGACGTGAGCTAGCAAATCTGGAATATCGTTTGTTTTAAGAGCTTGCAGATTAGGAGTGTGCTTCTCACATGCACCGGCGATTATACCGATCACCGAACGAATGGAAAGTCCGGCACTGGCAAAATCTTCACGAGACTCGGAGCTCTCAGGCTCGAGATTTTTCGATCCGATCAGCGGACAAATGAAGGGGAGCATGACCCCAGGTCCACTCCTGCCCAATGACCAAATCGAATCTCGCATCAAATGTCGCCTCACAAATTTTGTGCCTCCCAACAGCGCCGCCCTGGATTCCACCGTCATCCCAGCAGGAGAAATGTCTAGCACGTAGTTCTTACTGGCCATGCGTGGATGAAGAACTTGAAGCACAGTCGGTGACAGAACTCTATCTAACATGTCATCGACATTCTCATCGGCATCTTTATTCGGGTTTTCTTCATTCAAAGATGAAAATCTAGGAACGTGGGATCCACCTCTGGCAGCGAGTGCCTTCATCGCGTGACCTCCTAACGCTTGTTTGAAAATGTAGACGGGGCCAAGACTTCCAAACAGCGCGCATTGACGCCGCTTGCGTTGTAACCCAGCCATGGCTGCGGGTGGGTTCGTACCGATACAGCAGAAACCAAGCGGTTTATTCATTCTCGGCAAGTCAAATTTGTGAGTTTCAACACAGATGCCATTCACGTAGAGACGCGTCTCGGCTTTCCCCGTGCGAACACTCGCAGGTTTATGCTCGATTCCTACGCAGAACCATCTCTTCAATGGAAACTTGTGCGAGAATGGCAACGTCATTCTAGACTCTTTGATCCCGCTCGTTTCGAGAATCAGAAAGTTATCGTGGAAATAGCATTCGACTCCTTGGCCTTCCGCGGAAAGAAAACTAAACAGACGAGGCATGTGGACCTCCGCCTTACCGGCCGCGGCGGCTGCGACGGCGGCGGCTGTGAATGGGGAAGCCTCCGGAAGTTGGGAAGCCGAAGCCGCTGCTGCGTAAGATGCGGCAGAAGCTGCCGTAGATTCCGACGCAGAAATGCTTTCCAAGTACATCCAAGTCACGAACGCCAAACCTTCTGTGAATGGCCATTTCGCTTGGGCAGAGCCCAAAATCCCGCTACTCTCCCCGTCCAAGAGAAACACCTCCCTAGGTCCTTTGCTAAATCTCGTTTGCAGAGTCATGTTCAATTGATCTAAAATGAAACTTTTCGCATCAGGTGCGCTCGTTGATGCGATTTCCAACCACAATTTGAAGTCGAGCGGTGACATGGAAAATCCAGCGGCGTGTCTCACGCATTCGGCGACGAGTTTGACGTCATTATCCGCCCTTCCATTCTCATTGCTTCTCAGCAACGCGTCCATCGCTTCGATCAAGGCCCGAACGACTCCAAGATCGCACCCTTCGTGACAGTTCCCCATGTACGAGCGCAACACGTGTCGAACGCCTCGCAGGAGCGCTCCTCGATGACTCGGTCCAAACTTTGTCTCTTGCATCACTGTCGCGAGCTCAACGGCGAGTTTTACGTATCTCGCATCACACCTGGCCATCGTGGCGTCCATTCCGCGCTTCTCTTCGTTCTCTTCTTCCCCTCCTCGTCGTCCTTCGTCCTCTTCCTCTCCCTCTATGCCCGCCTCTGTGGCTTCGCCACCGACAAGCTCTAACAACTTAATCACCACCATCGCGAGCGCATCCTCGTCCACGTCCGAGCTCACGTACGCGCGCATCGCTCGAAACGTATCTTCATCATCCAACGCCTCCTCCAGCGCCCGCGTCACGATCGCCTCCGCGTCCTCACGCGCGCTCGACAGCGCCTCGCGCATCGCCTCAACGGTGTCGGATGTCCCATCGTTCGACGACCCCACACCGTCGTCGCGCGCGCCGTACGCGTCCGCGCCTCGGTACGCGGGCTCGTCGAACTCCATCAGAAGCTCCATGACCGCCGAGACCGGGCGTCGCGGGACGACGCGCGACGAGATGTGACGTCAAAGGCGGAACACGAACCGAGGCTCGGCTCGCGCGCGCGCCCACCGAGCGACGAAAACGACGCGATACTGTTTGCACATAGAAATCCGAGACCTGCCCAAACCCTGGGTCCAGAGCCCCCAAGCGCGGGGGTCGGTCTGATTCATCCCACGAAAAATTTCAGACATTTCCCATCCCACTAAAACAGTGGGATTTTTTGGACACTTCAGACAAAAAAGTCTGATCCATCCCACTAAAACAGTGGGATGGCGCGCGCGATTCAGACTTTTCACCAAAACGTGTCCCGTTGCGCGACGCGCCTCGTGACGCGCGTCGCGACCGTACGAATCGTGCAGTACCATCATTTTACATCGTCTCGCCGAGTTTCGTCTCGAACGGACGCACGTGTCGTCGACACGAACTGTGCGATGAGCCTTGGGCGGAGCTGGCGCGAAAACGCAAGTCGGGGGTCACCGCTCGTCAGGACAGTGAGGCGCGCGATGTGAAGGATGATCGCGACTCGGACGAGCCGATCGCGCTACGAGAGGATGCGGAGGAGTGCGACGAAGGCGCCCGTGCCGCTGGCCTCGACGAACACGCGCTGATGCGAGAGGAATTTGCGCAACTGAGACGCGCATTGGAGAAAAGGGAGAGCGACTTCGCCGTGTTACTGGTCGCGCAGCAACAACAAACCGAAGCCATGTTGCACGGCCTTTTCAATCGCTTCGCATTGGCGCTGTCTGCTGAAGAACCATATGTCCGCTCCCTCTTCCGCAGCGCTCTTCTACGAGCGAAGAGTCGCGATATGCATGACCTTTATGCGCAGCAAGCCGAAGGTAAGTCCACACGAATGAACACTCGCTCACAAGGTGATGCATGAACGCACTCGCAGCCCTGAGACACGTATCCAAGACTCATCTTACTCTACTCGCACGTAAGTGCGGTTTTCGAAAAAGTCTGATTCATCCCCCTGTTTCAGGGGGATGGGAAAATGTCTGAAATTTTTAGGGGATGAATCAGATTTCCCCAAGCGCGCGCGCGCATTCAAACAGCCGAGGAACCCGGCTCGCGCGAACGAACGCGCGCGATGACGACGACGCGAACGCGAAAGGTGCGACGTCTGATAAAATTAAGGGCTCTATTTAGGGTTTCAAAAGTCTAATCGATCCTACTGCGAACGCACGAACGCGGGCTCGGCTCACTCGTCTCGCGAGGCGTCGCCGCCTCTCCCGCCGCGACCCCGACCGCCTCGGCCTCGTCCACGACCTCGTCCACCCCCTTCACCGCGTCCACCGCCGGCCGGTCGATTCTTCATATCTTCCTTGACGACTTCTAACACCTCATCCGGCACGCACACGTACTTGATCGTGTTCCCTCGCACGTAACACTCCGCCATTCTCCAAAATCGATCACCATCCTTGGACGTGCAGATCACCTCCTTGAGGTGCACGTTCATCCACGTATCGCACGACACCAGCGTTCCGTTATACGTCTCCCCGTTCTTCAGCTCCACGAGCATCGGGCGTCCGCACGACGTCTTCAACAGCGTCAACGGCAACATCTTCCCCTTTCAGACAGCCCCGCCTCGGCCCGTCACCGCCCTCCTTCTTCCCTCGCCTCGCGCGCGCGCTCGCCTCGCGCGCGCGCGGGTTTCCCGAACCGAACGACCTCGCGCGTCTCCCTTCGCTCCTCTCCCTCGATCGGTCGCTCGAATCGACCGATCGTTCGTTCGCCGCGCGCGCACCGTCGCCGACTGCGGACGACCGCGATCCAGCGGCGAGGGCGCGCGATCGAGTGGAATCGAATCGAACCGAATCGAATGGAATGGAATCGAATGGCGCGTGACGTCGAATTCGCGCCGACACAGCGCGACTCGACATGTTCGTGCCGGTGGGGATTAAAAAACTCACCAACGTCGCCGTGGTGAGACATCGCACGCACGGCGCGAGGTTTGAGATCGCGTGTTATAAAAACACCGTCCTGAGCTACCGGCGCGGGCACGAAAAGGATGTGGACAATGTGTTGCAATCGACGGAGGTGTACGCCAACGTGAGCAAAGGGATCGTGGCCAAGGACGAGGAGTTGATGAAGGCGTACGGGACGACGGATCGGGCGAAGATATGCGAGGTGATCCTGGAGAAGGGTGAGTTGCAGGTGAGCGAAAAGGAACGCAAGGCGGAGAGCGAAAACGCGTTTCGAGACGCGGTGACGACGTTGGTGGAGAAATGCGTCAATCCGGGGACGAATCGACCGTATCCGCCGGGAATGATCGAGAGTGCGCTGAGAGACGTGCATTTTTCGATCGATCCGAAGAGGAGCGTGAAACAACAGGCGTTGGAGGCGTTGCCGAAATTACAGGCAATTTTTCCAATTAAACGCGCCGAGATGCGGTTCACCGCCGTCGTGCCGAGCGCCAAAGAGGACGCTTTGATGACGTTCGTGCGAGAGAATAACGGAACTATCGAGAGCAGTGATTTGAGCGCGACCGAGGCGAGCGCGACGTTCACCATGGATCCGTCCACGTATCGCGCGTTGGACAAACTCACGAAGGAGTGCAAGGGACGGCTGGAAGTGGTGACGCTCGCCGTCATGGAGGAGGCGGCTTCGGGCACGTTCGACGAGGACACGATGAAGGCGACGGCCTCGAAACAAACGGCGATGGAGAAGGCGGAGGAGGCTTTAGCAAAGATAGAGATTTCACGCCCGGTGGCGAAACCGGTGGCGGCGCCGGTACAGAGGCGTTCGACACAGTTGGAGACGTTGAGCGCGATGGACGCTAACATTTTAGTACCGCGCGGACCCGTCAGCGCGCTTCCAGACGAACACGCGAGTCGGCGGGAACGGTTCGCGGACTTGGACAAGTACGAAACCGGTTGGGAAGTGGAGTTGAGGTCGAGAGAGGGATCCTCCATCGTCGACGCCGTGTTTTACTCTCCCCAAGGCGAACTCGCGAAGACGTACGCGGAGGCGCGTCGTAAAGCCATGGCGGCTTCGAAGTGAATGAATTTTTAGAAAACTCTAGATGTCATGACATGCGTAGCTACATAGATCTAAACTTCGTCGTCGCTATCGACGAGATCAGATATCTCATTCTTTGAAATTTCGACGTCGTCGCCGATATCGGTCGCGTTAGCCAATTCATAGTCGGAGCGGCTCTGTAAAATAGCCGCAGGGTCCTCCTCGACGAGTTCTGGCACCTTGGACCCGTACTTCTCCGCAATCTTCGCCACGCGTTCGAGATCCGATTCACCCTCCGGTTGCATGCGACCGATGGATGCCAAAAATTCCACCGTCGAGAGCGGCGGCGCCCCCATGCCCGAAAAATCATACGGAAATCGCGGGTCGTAAATTTCCACGCTCATGCTCATCATCTTGTGTCGAATCTCATCCGGAAAGTTGATCAAGTCCATGATTTGTTCGTGATCCCAAGATGACTCATCGTCTTCAAACTTATCCTTCAATCGTATGTCGTCTTTCATCGACATGAACCGCTGCGAGCTCAACTCGCGTCGCGTCTTTGCCGTCGCCTGCCTCTGTTCCTCCTTCACCTGAGCCTTATGTCGCAGAATCCTCTCCTTGAACGGATCGTGCTTCTTCGGCGGTTTCGCAAACGAGATGAACCGAGGTTTGTCCACGAAATCGCTCTCCGGAATGTTCGAATCCCAACACGGCCACGGTCCCTCGCGGAGCGCGTCTTGCAAATCTTCCTCCCACGGGGGCAACGCCTTTTCGTTCCCCACCGCTTCCGGATCGTACGCCGTCCACCGCCTCGCGTCCGCGATAAACTTGGTGTACTCCTCCTCCTCTCTCAACCGCTCCTGATCGCTCTTCTCCCCCTCCGCCACCCGTCGCACGTGTCCGTCACCCCGGCGGCGGCTCCCCACCGTTCCTCGCGGCGGCGTCATCGTCGCCCGTCCCGTTCGTCCCCACCGCGCGGTTCCCCCGGTCATCGACGACGACCTTCCCGTCGTCGTCGTCGTCGTCGTCGTCATCACTCGCGTCGTCGCCATCGTCTCGACGCCGCCGCGCTGTGACTCCCAATCATCTCAATGCAATTCGCGAGGGTTTCCTCGCGCGCTCGGTGCACTTTTTTGGGGACGAATCGACGAATGGGCGCCTCATTCGTGGGGTGCCGAGGCGGACGACGCGGTGCCGAGGAGCCGTGGAAACTCGGTGTGCGTGTGCGTTCGTTCTCCCCACCGTTCCTCGCGCTCGTCGTCGGCTCTCATGCTCGCGCGCGCGGTGCGGGACGCGATGAGGGTGGGTGGATTGGCGCGAGCGCCGCGCGCGTCGGGACGGTGGCGTCGAGGCGCGGTGGGGACGTGCGTGACGCGAGAGGCGGGGGAGAGACGATGGCGTTCGGTCGAGGCGGTGAGGGGTGAGTCGTCCGAGGCGGGGGAGGGGGGAGGAGGACGACCGAAAGCGCCGGTGACGGGGACGAAACAGCGCTTGGACGAGCTCACCGTGGCGAGACATCCCGAGCTGTCGAGAAACGTGGCGCAGAGTTGGATCGCGCAGGGGAAGGTGTTGGTGGACGGACAGCCGGTGACCAAGGCTGGGACGAAATTAAAGCCGAGCGTGAAGATCGAGGTGATCGCGGAGCAGCCCAAGTTTGTGTGTCGAGCGGGATTGAAATTGGAAAAGGCGCTGAGTCATTTCGGCGTCGACGTCGCGGGGGCGGTGGCGCTCGATTCCGGTCTGAGCACGGGTGGGTTCACGGATTGTTTGCTTCAGAGCGGAGCGGTGAAGGTGTACGGTGTCGACGTTGGGTACGGGCAAGTGGCTGAAAAGATTCGACAGGACGAGCGAGTGGTGATCATGGAGCGGACGAATTTACGCTACGTCACGGAACTTCCCGACGTCGTTGACATCGTGACGCTCGATTTATCCTTCATCTCCGTCTTGAAGGTATTACCGGCGATATGCAGGCTCCTCAAGCCCGGAGGGACGATGGTGGTGCTCATCAAGCCGCAGTTTGAGGCGAGACGAAACCAAATTGGCTCGAAAGGTGTCGTCAGGGACAAGAGCGTGCACAAGGAGGTGATCGCAAACGTCATCGAAGGCGCCAAGTTGTACGGCTTTGAGTACATCGATCACACGGAATCACCCATCAAGGGCGCGAAAGAGGGTAACACAGAGTTTTTAGCGCACTTTAAGATGGCTCCTGAGGGTCCGTCATCGGAAATTCTCGCATCCATCGCCGCGCAAGAGAGAGAGAGAGACGCCGACGTTTAAACGCGCGCGCTTGTGCTACGGAAAAATCCTATTTCATAGTACTACGTAAATTAGCTACTAGTTATTTCGCGCTCCCACCGACATCGCCTTCCTTGGCTTGCGCTTGCGCAGCCTCTTGAGTCCGCACTCTCAAGAAATCTTGCACCAAGAGTAATTGTTTCCTCTTCTTGGCGACGAGTTCCATGAGCTTGTCCATGTTTTCGCGAACAAAGTTAACCTTTCTCTTGCAGAGATCGATCCCTTTTTCCGTCTCGTACTCGATGAAATACCCCGTACCGACGTCTAATAAAACCTTATCCGTCGTTTGAATCTTTCCCGGGACGTAGAGCGACTCCGTGAGCGGCACGAGCATCTCCTTCCCCGTCTCCTCCTTGCTCAGCGTCTCGATGGCGGTGCCCGAGGCGTGAAACCTTCCCACCGCTTTCGCCAGCATTTGCAACGATTCCGAGTACGACGTCACCTCCTCTCGCAACTGTTCATCGGCAATCTATCGTTTCCATCGCGCGCGCGTTCACACTCATCGTCAGTCCTCGTCTCGTCATCGTCGTCGTCTCTCACCATCTCCATCATCTCCGTCATCATCATCATCATCATCCCCATCGTCTCGAGCCCGGTCGTCGTCGCGCGCGCACCTTGAGTTGCTCCAGGGACGCCGTCCTGAGATCGAGCGAACTTCCACTCATGTCCTCGTCCTCGCGTCGATTCGCGTCTTCGCGCGTCGTCGACTACGGGCGCGCGCGTTCACCGCGCGAGTGAAGATCGATCGATCGATCGATCGATCGAGTCAACGCGAGTCAACGCGGCGACGGCGACGAAGACGAAGACGAAGCGGAATGTTCGCTTTTACACGCGCGCTACAATCTATCGACGGCGGGAATGTCCTCCTCGCACCCGTCCGCGTGGATGACGCGAAGGGTGCCGTCGGGAAATAAGATGTGTTTCTCCTTGGGTTCCTCACCGGCGGCGTGAAGCTCGACTTGGTCGGTGTGGGCGAAGTGGTAGAGCTCGACGCCCGACGGGTGGGTGGTGTGCCAGGTGTCGACGTCTCGGTAGAAATACTCGACGATGCCGTCGTTGTGCGCTCTCTTGACGTCGCCGTTGGTGAAATAAACGGTGGTGGAGTCGTCGCGAGCGATCTCTTTGACGGTGCCGTTGGTGAAGGCGACGACGCGCGCGCCGTCGGCGAAGACGCGTTCGATTCTGCCGTCTTCGTGGGAAAACTCGCGAATCGCGCCGACGGCGTCGAAGAGGCGAGATTTGTCGCTGACGCTCGGCACGGGGTCGTGGATGCTCAGCGTTCTCGGCGCGATGAAGGTTGGTTGGTGGTGGTCAGAGTGGTCGTTGAAGCGAGACCGCGTCGACGGCGTGGACGCCGTCGGTGCGCGTTGGACGCTCGCGAGCGAACCGACGTCGACGGTTTCGGCGCGTCTCGGCGGCGTCGCCGCAGCGGACGCCTTGGCTCGCAATCGATCAGCCACCTCGCACTTTTCTTCCAGCATTCTCTTCTCCAGGCGTAACTCTGAAATCTCTTGGTTGAGATCGACGATTTGCTGCCTGAGTCTGTCCACTGTGAGTTTGGCTCGCTGGCGCTCGGCTTTGAATTCCTCTTCGTTTCGTTCGAGCTGTTGCCGCAAAAACTTTGCCTCGTTGCGCTCCTCTCTCGTCGGTAAAGCTAAGTGAGCCTCGGCTTGACGCATCATCGCATCTTTCTCGCGCTTAAATTGACGTCTCACCTCGTCGCACTCCGCCTTGAACGCCTCCTCGGCCTCCACTCTGCCCGCCTCCCACGTCGCGCGTTCCTCGGCGAATCGTCCGCGTTCCCGCTCCAACTGTTCCTTGGCCCTCTCGAACGCCGCGCGCGCCTCTTCCTCCTCCGCCGTTGGCGATGAGAGAAAATCACGAACGACAGGCGCCGCCGCGCCCTCATCATCCGTCTTCACCGCCGCGCGCGCCTCCGATCTCGTCGCGCGCGTCGGCGTCGCCGCCGCCTCTCGCTCGAGCGCCTCAAACGCGCGCGTCTCCCTCGCCGTCTTCGTCTTGTGTTCTCTCCACGTCTCCACCGTCGACGCCCTCACGTGCACGTTAACGTCTTGATCGAATAACCCGACCCCGCGCCCCTTCCTCGCGCCGTTCTCTTCCCTCACCGACGTCGGTCTTCGCCCGCGCGCGCGCCCGCTCGTCGGCGTCGTCGTCGTCGGCGGCGTCTCCACCCGTCGTCCGCTCTCCACCCTCGCTCGCGCGCTCTCCACCCTCGGCGTCCCCCTGCTCGATCTCGGCGTCAACGGCGACGTTCGCATCGCTCTCGAACCCTTCTTCAAAAAACTCTTCGTCGGCGTCACCGTTCGTCGCCTCCTCGTTGACTCGTCCTCGTCCTCCTCTCCCGCGTTCCCGCGCGCGAATCCATCCGATCCATCGAATCCATCGGATCCGTCCCCGTCCAGGTGCAGCGCGATCAACGCCTCCCACGTTCGATCGCTTCGTCCGTTTATCGGCACGTCGTCGAGACTCATCGCTCGTTCGGTTCGTTCGCGCGTCGTCCTCTCTCGCATCTTCATCTGCATCTGCATCTGCATCTCTCCCGTCCCATTTATTTGACAACGAGTTTGGCGGGAAAACGGGAGAGCGCGCCTCGAGGTCGCGAGGACGACGGTGACGCACGCGGTGAGGAGGGTGTTTTCTCGAGAGGTGGGAGAGGAGGACGGAGGAGGAGGGTGCGCGACGGTGGAGGCGGGCGACGGTGGAGGCGCGACGGACGACGGACGCGCGGCGACGGTCGGTCGATCGGTCGGTCGATGTGGGCGAGTCCCGCGCGGACGTCGCGTGGGATCGAGAGGACGGGACGGCGACGGGGAGGGTGTCGGCGAACGTCCTCGACGACGTCGTCGATGACTCGGGGAACGACGCGGCGAGACGCGGCGATGGCGGCGGATCGCGGGTTGGTGCGCGAGGATGGGGACGGGGACGGGGACGGCGCGGTGGACGCGCGTTCGAGGGCGCTGGCGGTGGAGACGGTGGCGTACGCGGTGGAGAGTGGGTTGATGATCGGTGGAGATGTCGCTGGGACGTTCACGCACGCGCCGGTATCGTGCGGACCGACGCCGTTTCCGAGAGACGCGTACGAGCTCGCGAGGGAGACGTCCCCGGGTTTCGCGGAACTGTACGATAGAGTGTCGAGAGACGATGAATTCTTGAGAGAGACGCTCAGGGGAGCGATTAAGAATGATGATTTCACGGCGGCGCTGTGGAGGGTGTACGAGGAGAGCGGTGGACAAGAGGGACGGGTGGGCACGGAGGTGGGCGTGTTGCGAAGCGATTACATGCTCGACGCGCCGAGCGGTTTGCCTTTACAGGTTGAGGTGAACACGGTGAGCACGTCTTTCATGGCGCTCGGATCGAAAGTGAGCGACATGCACCGACATCTGGCCAAATGGTCGGCGAACAACGACGAGGTTCCCGATTTGAGCGCGATTCCAGAGAACGACGCGTTGGCGTGCGCCGGCGACACGCTCGCCGCGGGATGGAAAGTGATGGGGAGTAAAGGGAAGATCATGATGGTCGTGCAGCCGCAGGAGCGAAATATGTTTGACCAACGTCACATCGCGCAGTACATGTTTGAAAGGTATGGCGTTCACAGCGTCAGGGCGACGTTGGCGGAGGTGAACGCCGATGGCGCTCTTCGGGACGGAACGCTCACGTTTCGTGGCGACGACATCGGTCTCGTGTACTTTCGAGCTGGATACACGCCGACGGATTATCCGACGCAAGGAGAGTGGGACGCTCGTCTTTTGATTGAAAAATCCGACGCGCTGAAGAGTCCATCGGTCGCCATGCACCTGGCTGGATCGAAGAAAATCCAACAAAAACTCGCCGAGGCGGGCGTGCTCGAAAAATTCATGCCAGAAAAGGCGGCGGATATGCGTCGGGTCTTCGCGGGTTTGTATTCATTAGATGGTGACGAGGGTACCGAAGCGGTCAAGCTCGGTTTGGCGAATCCAGCGGGTTACGTTTTGAAGCCTCAGCGCGAGGGAGGTGGAAATAACTTGTACTCGGAAGAATTACGCGAGCGACTGGAACAAGGCGGCGACCTCGGCGCGTTCATTCTCATGCAACGCATCCTTCCGCCGTCGCACCAAACCCTCACCGTTCGAGCAGGAAAAGTCCTCGAGATCGAGACCCTGTCAGAATTAGGAATCTTCGGGAGCTATCTCAGAGTCGGAGACGAGATAGTGATGAACAAGCATGGCGGACATTTGCTTCGAACGAAGGCGGCGAGTTCCGACGAAGGCGGCGTCGCCGCTGGATACGCCGTATTAGATTCTCCCTTATTGGTGTAAAGCGCGTATAGTAGAAGAACACATTTTTTGCGTACACTTTCGCGACTCTTCGGCTCGGAGCGCGTCACCGCGACCGATCGCGCAAACGAAAACTTTGCGCTCTTTCGCGCGTGGCCTCGTCACAACTCGACCGTCGGCGCCATGCCGTGCGTGGACGCGTGGGCCGAATCGGATTCCGACGGCGACGGGGATCAGCGCGCGGAGGGAGGAAGAGACCACGACGCGACTCACGTGTCCGATGCGGACGCCGAGCGGCGAAAGGTATGTCGCCGTCGTCGCTCGCCGCGTCTTCTCAAAGGCGACCACGCCGCCGGGTCGAACGAAAAAGTGAAGACTGACGCCTTCGCTCGCGCGCGACGCAGCATTACAACGCGGGGTATCTCGAAGGATTAGAAGAAGGAAAATCGGATACGATTCAGGAGGGATTCAACGAGGGATTCCTCGCGGGAGGACGCGTGGGCTTCGAGTACGGACAGTTGAAGGGCGCCGCGCGGTCTCTCAGCATCTTCGCGGGACAAGTGAGTGGATCGGCGACGTGGTCTGATAAGATACAAAAGAGCGAAGAATATTTAACCAAAACGACCACCGTTCGTGCACTGAAGGCTGCGCACTTAGAATCACTGGATGAGGGCACCCGGGATTTTTCCGATGGTTTGAAATCGGCCAGGGCGGACATACAAACCACGGGAATACGTTTGTACGAGTATCCTGAGGGGAGTAGTTCAACCGCGTAGAGTAGATAGATAGATGATATGCGCTGAGATTTCTAGAAGCTTTGTAGCATTATTACAAGATGTATTCTAAGCATCGACCAACCTTGAGAGGCTCTGAATGAGGTGGCGCAAGTTGGCTCTCGTACTCGGATCGCCGGAAACACTACTGATATCTCCACTCACCTTTTCGATGTGCTGCAACGTCTTGGTGAGCGTTGAAATTGATTGACGCAGAAGCTCTTGGTTCTCTTCCGTCAAGATGGCATCCTTGAGCTTTCTGATATCAGCGACGGTGGCCGAAGTTTGACCAGCTAGGGACTCGAGCGTGTCTAGTGTGCCTTGCTCGTTCACGCCTTGCATCATCGGACGAAGCTCTTGAGCGATCTGCGCGGCTTCGCGAAGTAATGGCTGCAACGTCGTCATCAATCGTTGAGCCGTCTCGGTCGTGTCAAACATCTTGTGCATGCCGTCTTGTCTTTCCATTTCTCGGGCAAGCTTGGTACAGATACCGACGAGTTCGTCCATACTCACGCCAGGGTGACCCTTAATCTTGCCACGATCGCAGACAATCAAACCTTCTCCTTCGCACCCGGAGTCTAAGGGTCCCCATTGCGCGACCGGGATGGGAATGGCCGGAGTGATGTCTATGATGGTCTCCGCAATCAAACCACTCTGGTTAGCCTCGATGAGGGAGTTGCGCGGGATGGGCACATTCTTATCGTCCATCTCCACGAGAACCTCGACCTTTTCAAGGCTCGGTTGCACGCTTAACACAGATCCAGCCTTGACTCCGCGAATGCGCACATTCGTACCGACTTGAATGCCGCACGCCACCGGGAACTCGATAAACGCTTGGTACGAATTCTTTCGGGCAAAGTTGAGCAAACCTTGGATCCAGCCCCAAATCACGAAAGAGAGCGCGACACCAGTAATCATAAATAAACCCACGCCACCTTCCCACAATCGCGTCCGACCGAAACCGAAATCTTGCAGGGGCTTCGTCAAACGGTTTACAAATCCAAACAATAAGCTCGTCAACGCGTTCTTCTTACCGGCGTCTTCTTCGTCCTGACTCTCCGAATCTTCGCTTCCGTCCACGTCTCCAGAAGACGCACCACCTGCAGCAGCCTGAACCCGCGGATCTCTCCACCAAGCCCGCTCGTCATCGCCTTTCCCCGGGACGACGTTGCCTAGGATTCTCGACCCACTGGCTCTCGGATCTCTCACGAGCGCTCGACGCGCCGTCGGGCGCGCACCGATCCCGGTAAAATCCCCGACGCGCGAACGCACGTCTTCGCGACCATCGCCCCGCATCACACCCGCGCACGCGTGCATTGCGTCGCGCGCGAGTCGCCCCATCCGTTCGTTACCGTATCCGTTGAACGGAGCCGGTCGCGAACGACCGCTCCCCGTGAGTCGTCCTCGCCGACCGTTCCCGATCGAGGACGTCACCGACCTCGGCGTCATCATCGCGACCGTCGTCGCGATCGACGCCATCGTCCACGACTCCGTTCGACGCGCGGGCGAACGGCGTCTCGCCACGCTCGAGGGTCGAAGGACACGAAACAAACATCGACGACGAGGCGAGGGGGGTGGGACTGGGAGATGACTAAACCCTCACAGTCCCTCTTTGTCGAGTCATAGACGGTTAATATAGATGGTCACATTTGCAGGAAAGGAGACGCGCGCGCGAGGGCCGAGAGGGGCGGTGGTCGCGCCGCGATGAGGAATCTAGATGTGGGCTGGTCTATTGAGAATCGAGCTAGTGTGTGGGGTGGCGATTGAATCACTTTTTGCGCGGTTTCTTCGTCGGTGGTCGCTTGTGTAACGTCGGCGAGGTGCCGTATTTTTTCTGGAAGCGATCGAGTTGCACTCGGCCGAGGGCCGCTTCGGTCGGCGCATTGGCGACGGCAGAGACGTCCGGAATGCCCATGGTGGATTTGAACGCTTTTGTTCGCGTTATCGTCGTCTGAAAGCCGGAAAACACGTTTGATGTGATCCAGTAGACGAACACGCCTTGAGGGAAACTCGAGGTGAGTGGAACCATGGCCACAGCTAGAGCGCGAAGAAACCATTTCATCTGCATGCTTTGGGACGTTTGTACGCCTTCCACAGCACCAAGCTCAACTGATGCTAAAAATGTCAAAGAAGATAAGATGGGCAGGGAATAGGTGGGGTCAGCTATCGACAAATCTGGATACATTGCGGGCCCACCGCTTTGGAAGGATGGAACTCCCGCCGCCATCTTCGAGATGGCAAAGTAAAACGAGATAAAAACTGGTGCGTTGATGAGTACGGGCGCAAAGCTTTTCACTGGATTGACATCGTACTTCTTCCACACCTTCTGCATCTCTTTATAATAAGCACTGGCCAGCTCCGGATCTTGTTGAGGGTTTGCTTTCATTTTTGCTTGCAGCGCCTCGAGCTCTGGCTTACACAGCTGCATCTTAGCCGTGTTTCTCATCTGCATGACCACCAAAGGAAACGTTACCGTTCTCATAAATATCGTCGCGCCGACGATGGCCAACCACCACTCGTAACCTTGAGCAACATGAAAATACTCCATCGCGTACATCAGAGCAGCTGTCGTCGGCCAACTCTGAGACGCCACCGGTACCACTTCGCTCGCGAGTGATCCCAACGCCGGGGCGATATCCCCTGTGTTCGCCAGCGTCTCCGATGCCGCGCTCTCGATGGTTGTATCTGCTACCACGTCACCCCCTTTCTTCTTCCCAAAACCGAACAAACTTCTTCGCTGCGAAGCCAACGCCAGGTGTGACTTTTGCATCCCCCTCGCGTACCCACTCGCCGCAAAGGGTAACCAAGACGGAGAACGGACGAAACCTACTTGGCCACCGCCACCGTAATAAGCGCTCGCCGCGCGCGCCTGAGCCCCGAACGAGCGCTTCTTCTCAGCGGACGCGTGACTCGTCATACCCCCGGCCTCGAACACATCGTCGTCGCGCGCGACGACGTGCCACAGCGATTGAGTGCTTCGAACCGCGCGCGCACCGCGTCGCTGAGCGATGGCCAACATCACGCGCGCGGATGAGCTCCTCGCGCGGGGATCGCCCCGGCGGTGAGTGCAGTCCGTGGTGTCTCGAAGGGAAAAGGTAGGTCACAACTGTAGGATATTTGATAATTTGATGTTAAGGTCGAAAGATCCGGGCATTGAACGGCTAAACGTTCCTAATTCACTACATTAATTTACTACAGTAGAACTCATACACGAATTAGTGAGACCATTGTGCGCCCAGAGCGGCCGTAGACGTCGGGAAGCACTCGTCGTGAAACCTCTTCCACGCCGCAACCTTCGCTGCGCCGTCTTTCTCGATGATGGGCGCAACGGCCCAATGGCCGCCGTCTTTGTGATGAACGTGTCCAAAACACTGCACTTGCTTTGAATCTGGCACGATGGGTTTCAACTGGTCCATGTCGACTCGAGGGACGAGATTGGAGAGCGTCTTCACGACGAGCGGTATCATCGTACTACGCGAGATCCCCTTGCGCTCACCGTGCTCTAAGTTCGTCGTCCACGACATTTGCAAGTAGTTCATGTAGAGCTCGTTGATGACTACTTGATCGTCACAATTCTTCTGATGGTTGCACACCTTGAGCGCCGTCTCGAGAACTTGTTGCGTCGCCGACGTCGCTCGGAAAGCAGAGAACCCCATGCAGATGGAGAAGCCCCATCTTTGCTTCGCAGAGCGAGGCCATCCCGCTCCGAGGGAGTGATAAATATCCACCTCTTCATCTCCCGCCTTGCTAAAGATCACATTCGGTTCGTAGTGATGGGCGAACACGATATCTAAATCAGACAACAACACGTTTTGTCCGCGTTCGATTTCCTCCGTCAAATACTTCAAGCGGTATCTCCAAAATTCTGACAGATCCGCACCCTTTTCAAGCGTGAACCCACTCGCGCGCAGGACTCGGAGTTTCGCTTTGAGTAATTTACCGTACACTTGATCATCCAACGCCACGAGATAATGCGAACGATACCCCAGATTACTCAAACGGTGGTACCAGCGCCTCGCAATGTCCTCGTAGTCCTCGCTCACGAAACTTACCACGCGCCAATCGAATTCCTCCTTCGTCCAATCCGCTGAGCTAGTGTTCGTGTTCGCGATGCCTCCACCTAATCTCGCCAAGCCATCGAACCCGAACCTCGACGCGGACGTGCCGTCGCCTTGACCGTGTCCGCCCAAGGCCACCGCTGCGAGGACAGCGATCACACCCAACACGAGCTTGGTCGCGCGCCAACGCGCGGACGACTCCCCACCGGCTCTGGAGGATGACGTATCTCCTCCCTCGCCTCCCCGGATGAGTCCGATTCCCTCTTCGTCGATGTCCATGACGACGATCGACTCGAAGTGCCGCACCGATGGTGTTGAAATCTGATGCGCCCGTTCCCGCGACGCACGCCTCGCATAAAAAAGTACTCGAATACGGTAAAATATCTCATACTTTACACACGGACAAATAGCAATGCGTGAACATGAAAGCGCCCTCGAACGCGCAACACCATCGCACCCACCACGGTAGTCGGCAGTCGTCCGCGCGTCCGCGCGGCGCTCGCGATGGGGCGAACGAGCGATGACGAGGGAGAGAGTAATCCCGGTACCGCCCCGCTCCTCGGACGCGGGAAGGAGGACAGCTCGGCGTACGGCACGGAGTCGACGGATGATACGCGCTTCTACATGGGCGTGGAGAAGGAGACTTTGATCAACACGGGAGACGACGGCCTCAACGAGGATGAGGCGGCGCGACGACTCGAACTCTTCGGACCGAACCAGTTGAAGGTGAAGGAGGATAACATTTGGTTGAAGCTCGCGCTGGAGTTCGTGCAACCGATGCCGATGATGATCTGGGCAGCCATCCTCATTGAGTCCTTGGAGACGTACATCCACCAGTCGATGGACGGTCTCGTCGATGTGATCGTCCTCGTAGTCTTACAGTTATTAAACGTTCTCGTCGGGTTCATCGAGGAAATGAAAGCCGGCGACGCGATCGCGGCGCTGCGGGAGTCCTTGAAACCAGAGGCGACGGTGAAGCGAGAGGGTCGAGTGTATGTGATCAATGCCACCAAGCTTGTGCCGGGTGACGTTGTGGTGCTCGGCGCGGGAGGCGCGATCCCGGCCGATTGCACTATTAGAGAAGGGAAGCCCATTCAGGTCGATCAGTCCGCCCTCACTGGGGAATCGTTGCCGGTTGCGATGTTTCCGGGCGCTGAGGCGAAGATGGGCTCGACCGTGACACGAGGGGAAATTGAAGCGACCGTCACGGCCACGGGTAGTCAGACCTTTTTCGGGAAGACTGCGGATTTGGTGCAAGGTGTAGACGAGTTGGGACACTTCGAAAAGGTGCTCAGAGAGATTACATATATTCTTGTTGCCGTCGGTTTCTTTGTCTGCACACTAGTTTTCATTTATTTACTCTCCATTGGGGTTGATTTCTGGGAAGTCTTAGCGTTCAACGTCGTGCTTCTGGTGGCCTCTATTCCCATCGCATTGCGAGTGGTATGCACCACCACGTTAGCCTTGGGATGTCACGAACTGGCGGCAGAAAAGGCTATTGTGGCTCGTTTGTCGTCGGTCGAAGAGTTGGCTGGCATGACCATTTTATGTTCAGACAAGACTGGAACCTTGACTTTGAACAAAATGGTTCTTCAAAAAGATCTGCCAATCTTCGTTCCTGGAATGTCTCGAGATGAGGTGCTCAAGCTCGCAGCTTTAGCTGCCAAGTGGTGGGAACCACCAAAGGATGCGCTCGACACGTTGGTGTTGAATGCCGTCAACATTGACGCTTTGAACGATTATGAACAGACAGATCACATGCCATTCGATCCATCCATCAAGCGTACGGAAAGCACAATCAAAGAAAAGAATGGAAATGTTTTCAAGGTAACTAAGGGGGCTCCGCACGTTGTGTTGGAATTGAGCTCGAACAAGTCGACCATAGGTAAAGAGGTGGAGCAACATGTGCTTGAATTGGCTCATCGTGGTATTCGTTCACTTGCCGTGGCGAGAACGAAAGACAACAGCAACGACTTTGAATTCATTGGTATCTTGACGTTCCTCGATCCTCCGCGCCCGGATACTAAGCATACTATTGACTGTGCCAAGGATTTCGGCGTCAGCGTAAAGATGATCACCGGTGACCATCGTGCCATTGCCGTTGAAACTTGTAAAACTCTTGGCATGGGGAATAATGTTCTCGGTACTGAGAAGTTACCTCTCATGAAAGCCGAAGAACTTGAAAAGGCTACTACATTGGGACGAGATTATGGAGAATTGTGTAGAAAAGCTGATGGGTTTGCGCAAGTTTTCCCAGAGCACAAATACCTCATTGTCGAAGCATTGAGACAGCAAGGTATGCTCGTTGGTATGACGGGAGATGGTGTGAATGATGCACCGGCGCTAAAGCGCGCAGATGTTGGAATTGCGGTGCAGGGTGCGACGAGTGCAGCTCAAGCTGCCGCGGATATTGTCCTCACTGAGCCTGGCTTGTCGACAATTGTCACCGCAATTGTTACCAGCCGAAAGATTTTCCAAAGGATGAAAAACTTTGTGATCTATCGCGTGGCCTGCACGGAACAGTTATTGTTTTTCTTTTTCATCTCATGTGTGTTTTACCATCCTAGTCAGTACAATGATGCGTGGCCGCAGCACTTCGCCATTCCGGTTATCGCTCTTGTCACCATCACCATCTTGAACGACGGAACCATTATATCGGTGGCCTACGACAACGTTCATGCTTCAATGCAACCAGAGAAGTGGGATCTGAATATTCTCTACGTAGTTTCTTCTGCTGTCGGATTGACAGCCTTGGCATCCTCCGTCATTCTGCTTAGTTCTGTGCTGGCGTCCCATGATCCGACTGGAATTTGGGCCCAACTCGGGCTTCCAGAAATGTCGTATGGAGAAATCCAAACGCTCGTTTACTTGAAAATTAGTCTGTCCGACTACTTTTCGGTATTTAATTCGCGAACCAAAGGTTGGTTTTGGTCTCGGGCGCCGAGCGTCGTCCTTGTCGGGGCATTCCTGATCGCGACGGGCGCTTCCACTCTCTTGGCCGTGTACTGGCCGTTCGGGAACGGAATGGTTGGGATTTCTTGGCAAATGTCTGGATGCTGCTGGCTGTATGTGATCGTTTGGGCGTTCATTCAAGATGCCGGGAAAGTATTGACGTATCAGTTACTTCAATACGCTGGCTGGGTCGAAAGCGTGGCTGTCATTGATGAGAAACAGTTGAAGAAACACGCGCAACAGTTGATGGATGTCGAAGTAGAAAACAACTAAAGCCATACATGTCCATAGCTACGCTGTAATTCTAGACTAATGCGATTATCGTATAAAAATACATTTTATTCCACGCTCGCGTCTAACGGAAAGTCAAAGTCAAATTTTATTCCACGCTCGCATCCAAGGGAAAGTCAAATTCTTCATCCGGCCCGAGGACAATCATCTCGCCCTCAACGAGCACGTGACATCTGTAGTACGCGCACGCGGGCTGAACTATGGCAGCAGCGCTCATCGCTGCGGTTGCATCCGCACCTACGACGAAAAGTGCGTGATAAAATGCCGCCATAAATTCTCTTTGTTCACTTTGCACCCCGACAGGACCATTGTCTCTGCAGGGCGCTATGACGCACTTTGCTCCAGCTTCGAGCCATGCCATCACGAGACTACGCGGCGGTGAACTTTGACACACGATTATCTTGCCGCACCATACTCCGAATAACTCACGAGTTTTCGCCCCATCGAGATAATCGAGTGGTACAATTCTTTCGAATAAGTATGCAGTGGTGCGCTCACCGTTCGCATTCGCTTGTACATGCTTACCAGAGAATGTATGTAACATGCCCTGCACTTCAATGTGCGCCTCTGTTTCGCAGTGCTCTCCAATAGAAGAATATTTACTGTCTGATTTTTCCATGAATAGCTCTGCGATTGAGCTTGGTTCAGCTATCGCATTCATATCTTTCTGCCAGGCGAGTATCAATCCGTCAGAATCGGCGTGGCAATTGAAGTGGATGACAGCAGCTTGGGATCCGCTCACGGCGTCTTGCATGCAGCTCGCTGTATTCTTCTCTTCACTACCGCTACTTTCTGCACAATCAATACATTTGATTGGAATGGATCTCAATGTGCAAAAGCTCTCTATCGTAGATGTACATTGAGAGAGCTCTTCTTCGTAGCGAGGTGCCTGCACGACGATTACACTTCGCGTTCCTCCGCGTATCTCAGTATCGAGCAGCTTGGCAGTCACTTCGTCTATTTCTTCAGAATCTCTCAACAAGTGGCAAACTTCATCAAATTTCTCAGTTTCACGACCGATGTAGTCTGTCGTCGCGTTGATCAGTCCTTGAAGCGCCCCAATGTCTGTCTCATCTACTTCTATCTTGCAGCGCAGATCCACTGGGTTGAATCTGAAATACTTTGCTCCTGGAATAAGCGGTAAAAGTGTTTCCAAACTTTCATGGACGCGTTCTGTATTGCACGCGCTATCAAACAACACATCTTTAGCCAAAGCAACGAGAGAAATAGGCGGTTCACGTTCTTGAGGAGTGAAATGACCACTTCCAAGAGACACAACGCACTCAATGTTCTTGTCAGGCCAAAGTCGCCTCGCTTCTTGGACACCCATCATGGCCGGATTGTTGCAAGTCATGGCCCCATCGACCCATCGCTCCGAATCGATTGCAAACGCGTCGACGTACAAGTAATATGGCGCAGCAGCTGATGCGCACACGCCTTGCCACAGTAAATGTTCACAGCTTCCAGGTTGAGAGTGTTCACTTGTGCTTGAAGCGGGAAATGCATAGTTCCTGAACAAATACGGCATGGCTGGTGTTTGACTTGTTTGTGTGGAAACACAGCAAACTTTCGGCCCACCGAGGGAAGCTGTATCAATCCAAGTCGGATCTTCCTCTCCCAACTTGCACTCTTGTCTAACGAGCGTCTCGAAGGTAGAGGTGTCGTGCTTGCTGCTGTAGAGCGTCGTTGCCAAGAGTTGCTGCTTGCCCGTCGTGTAGATGGAACCCACACTACCGAGCCAAGAGTTGGCTCCAGCCGTTTCTTCTTCGTGTGTCGTTTGACTAAAGATCTTGCGACCTAATTTCAAGTAAATTTCATCGCAGTACTTTAACGAATGCTTTTTAATGCACGCAGCAGTGGCCTGGTGATGCGACAAGACAACGGTCAATAAATTATTTTAATTATCTCGACGGGGGTACAATTATTTTTGAACTCGCGTTGCAGTCGACATTACGTACCAATACGGCGCCAGTAGATGTACCGCAGACCAAGTCAAAAGACTCGTGAATGGGGCGCCCAGTTCCAGCCTATGTATGTGCAAAGATGAAAAGTATTAATTTGAGCCCGAAATAAATAAATGTAAATAATTCTCACCTCAATTCTCTCCAGTAACTTGAGCGTCGCACGACCTCGAATGCCACCACCATCTAGCGCCAAAATACGAATACCTCGTCCGGTGATCGACGGTCTACCAGTTGCCTGCCTGACGAGTTCGTTTTCACCTAAGATGGCCAACACACGTATAGACTCTTTTTTCGCTGCAGCGCTCGTGGCTTTTAATTCTGGTCTGAGCGCAAACAAGACTAATATCGAGTGTAAACTCTGTAATTTGAGCATAGCACGTCGATTGGCTTGTTCGAATGCAAGTTTGCCTAGAATTCTAAGTGATAACAGACGCATATGCTCGTCAACCGCCTACAATTAATTAACTAATTAGTTACGTGAAACATTACCAACACAAGTGATCAATCAACGCACCGCCACAAAAGCTGTCAATCGCTCGATGAGTTCATCTGAATAGCACGACTATGATCGCAACGTTTTAGTACATTCAACATCTCTGTGTAACCAGAAATAACTTACCCTTGCCACATCGTGCGATGATCCGACGAGACCGTTCAAAATAATCAAACCACATCTATTTCGATGCTCGTTCGTGTCCTGTGATGACAAAAATTAATGAAATAATTTTTCCAGTTACGGCCAGATCGAAAATCACGCGAGCGAGTTCGCAATGAATTAATTGAAAAACGCACCTGAATTAATTTCATCACTGTATTTTCCACTTGAAGTTCCAGCAGCGTCCGCGACAAGCTCGCGACACCACATATGTGTCCCAACGTCTGGGCGGCTTCTCGCATCAATGAATTATTCGACGAGTAGACAATATTTATGAGATGGTTCAGTGCCCCTGTTCAAAGTGAACAACACGCGTGTCAGTCTGTTTGCCAGCGAGCGCTCGTGGCGGGCGGGTCAGGACGCACCCTCTGTATTTACTATTGCTTCGCAATTTTCGCGACTCTTCGACGCGATCGCCTTCACGGCTGCCACCAATAAGGAGTTTTGACATTCACTACTCCGGAAAATCAAGTTGAGAAAGGCGGTGTAGGCTTTGTCCTTCTGAGCCTTTCCACCGACGATGCTGGAGAAGTACGACGAGCCAGTCTCTTGCACCTCGACGTCGACGTCCCCGGTGACTTCATCCTTCCATACTTTCACGTTCGCAAGGGATAAACAGCGCTGGTTTCCACTCTTATTCAGCCGCGGGAGCGTTTCGATCGGATTTTCGAGCAAGCATAAAGCGCGAAGCTTGGACAAATCCTTCAACTTGACGTGCAATTTGTTGAGACGGTTGAATTCGAGCGAGAGGACTTCCAAATCTAAATCCTCCACCAAGTCGATCGGAAGCGCCGTGAGTGCGTTATCATTCACGTGTAACTCTTTCAAAAGCGTGAACGAGTTCAAATTGGGCAGAGTCGTCAGTCTGTTCCTGTCCAACCGAAGAACCTCGAGGTGAGGGAAGTTGGCGAACACGCCTTTTGGTAACGTTTCCAGCGCGTTGTTGGTCGCATCCAACGAACGAATGGAGTTCCATCGATCTCTTAACCCAGAAACGACGGCAAATAAACCGTCGTGCACCGACAAACGACGCAAGCATCCGAGCTGACATTGTTTCAGTACCTTTGCCAAACCCGCGTGGGACGCGCTCGTCGTCATCTTTCCGCTCAAACTGACTTTCAACGCCACCGGCTTGGGCTGGAACTTCTCCACGCTCAGCTGCACTGCCACACTCGACGCCGAACAAAGCGTTCGCACCACCACGTAGTCGTATCCGGTCTCATACGGCAGATCTTGTCGCTGTTTCATCAACGCATCGATCACCTCCTCGGGATCCTCCCTCGAGTCGAACGTCACCTTTGTCGCGCGCTCCTCGACGCTCTCCGCCTCCATCGTCGCGTGCGCCTCGTACGTGAGCTCCATCTCGTACGTCTCCGCGCTCGGTCCCATGGTGAAGGAGGAAAACATCGCGCCTCCTCCTCGCTCGCGGCCCAGAGTCCGTCCCCAGCCCAGAGCTCCAACGACCACACTCGCGCTCTGCGCTGCGGACTCGCGAGCGTTGGACCGCCAGACCGCGCGGACGTTCGGACGTTCGTTCGGACTGTTGGAAGAAGGACGGACTGTCGCGGCGCGCGAGAGGGTGCTCGACGACGTTGAGCGACGCGTGGGACGACGACGACGGGAGATCGCGACGACGATCGCGAAGGGACGCCCGCCGTCATGACGAAGACGAGGACGGGTCGCGCGCGCGGGTGAGCGAAAGGAAGAAAGATGACGATGCAAGCCGCGGGGAGCGCGCATCGAAACCAACCGACGGCTCGCAGAATGTTGGACGCGAGCGAGGGCGCGATGATGCGAGAGCGCGAGGGATTGCGAGCGGTGAGAGCGTGTGCGGAGGCGTTGAGGCGATGGGAGCCGAAAGTGGAGACGTCGTCCTTCATCGAAGCGGGCGAAGGCGGAGAGATGAGCGCAGAGATGCTCGCAGAGGGGGAGAAGTTTGCAAACGCGACCGACGCCGTCGGACGGCGACCGAGGGTGGCAGCGGTGCTGGGAGCGATGCTGAAGAACCTCGATGAGTTATCAGACGCGTTGGTTCCCTGCACATTCTTCAAGGAGTTCGCCGCTGGCATGGAGACCAAACACTACGAGTCAAAACTGTACGTTCTTCGAGTGCTTCTCGAACGCGTGCCACCGTCGAGGATGGACGTGTTGAAATCACTCCTCGGACTTTTGCATGAAGTACTCTTTGAATCGATCATCAGTAGACGTAAGACCGCCGTTTCAGTGGAAGAAGACGAACCACCGCTGGAACTGGCCGGGATGTTTGCTCGGCGCCTGTTTAGAGCGCGGCGAGAAGAGTCAGAGCACAACGACGTCTCGGTGCAATTGGTGAGCATATTCGTGCGAGAGTATCGCTATCTCATTTTACGCGAGAAACACATAGAGTTTCGACCCAAAATTACGCAGCTGACTTTCGAGCGGCTGCCTTTGGATGACAAGAGTGATGAAGAGACGACATCGTTTTGCAAGTCGAGAAGGTTGCATGCGACGGAGCAAACATTCACTCGATCTATATCTCATTTCAACCCGACGGACATATTGCGTAGCATAGCGGCGTCGAAGACAGAACGCAGTCCACGGGCGCGAGTATTGATGAATGAATCTAATTTCCCTCCGTGGCTTCAAGAACATAGCACTGATTTCTGGCAACCATCGGTGTTTCCGCCAGTGTTTCACTGGGACACGACTGAGAGGGATGACGTCGAGACAGAGTCTGTCAGAAGGAAAAAGCTGCGAAAGCGCGTTAAAAATAGAAGACGAAAAGCTGAAATTACTTCTTTACACGAAGAATCCTCTGGAACGTCTGAGGCGTCTTCGGACGAGTACGAAGACGCAGTGCTGGACGAAGCTCTGCTGCAAGCGTCCGAAGCTCAAGTTGACGATTCCGATCAAGAAGAAGTGCCGATAGTCATCAAAAGGAGTTCGACGACGAAATCAAAAAAGAAGAAATCGAATCAAGTCGAATATAGGAGAGAGACGCTGCCCGGCAATGTTCCCGGTGTCTTGGCCTCTGCGGTGCAGTCAGCGACTGCTCAACTTAATGACGCCATTCCTGTCATACACGCCGCGTTCAAGTCAGGAGGAAAACAAACTGGTGTACAAGGACGCGTTCATCTTCGATCGCGCACGTCATTGACGAGCGATTTGCAAACTGTGGATGAAAAGTCTTCGGGTGCTACTGATATTCCGCTAGCGACAGGTGAAGAGTTGATTGGGCCTGTGAGCGATGATGAAGTGGATGAACACGACGAGTCTAACGAAGTAGACCGTGGTGTTGCATACAATGATGAACCAGATAGTTCTGCTCAGGGCACAAGCGGTGGGGAAGTTCCTCCGATAATCTCAGTTGGCGAAGAGGTGAACAACACAAGTGGCGTGCGGGATGGCCCGCCCCCGGTCACTGTCAGTTTACCAGTTGCAACACCAGTCACGGTGCCACGAGTAAATCTCACACGTCAACAAGAAGCTTATTTACTATCACTCTACAACGATGGAGCTTTGAGAGCTGCGCTGAAGCATGTTGTGAAGATCACCGGTAAATCTGGTGAACGCGATGTTGCGCCAGATGAGTCCGACATGAAGGATGCGGAAATTGAAGCATTACTCAAATTTGCAAAACTCGCGAAGAGTAAGAATTTCTCTCAGATTCAAGGTTTCGAACAGGCGTCGTCGCGTAATAATTTCACTCAAGAGATTCTTCAATTGATGAAAGAAATAGAGATAGAAGAAGACGAGGCACCGAAGACAATGCTGAAAATGGATAGCAGGCTCGCGAAGGCTATGTTGGGGGAGAATAGTCCCGTCAGCAACTTTGCTGCACACATGGATACGCTCGAAAAGTCAAACATAGAGGAGAAAGAAGAAGACAATTCTCGCGAAAAGGTGGAACGAATCAAGGCCAATCTGAACCTTGAACATATGCAGAAGGTATCAGCGCCACCGGCACCACCGGCACCACCGGCACCTCCGGCACCTCCGGCACCACGACCACCGCCACCTCCAGCGCCTCCAGCACCACCGGCACCACCAGCCCCGCCTGCACCAAAGCCACCAAAATCGCCAGCTGGTCCACCTCCACCACCACCGCCACCTCCAAAAGGAAAACTTTCGGCTCCCCCTCCCCCTCCTCCCCCTCCTCCGGGCTTCAAATCGTCAGTTTCGAAATCGGACGCGCCTGCACCGCCTCTTCCTCCAGCTCCCCCAGGATTGAAGGTAGTGACTGGGGTTGCCCCTCCGCCTCCGCCTCCGCCTCCCCCGGCTCCTCCGGGTTTCAAATCCTCGGCCGTTGGCGTCCCTCCTCCGCCTCCTCCGCCTCCTCAAGGATTCAAAAGCGGCGGTGCTATACCTCCACCACCTCCTGCACCACCAGTTTTGGGGATCTCAGCGGTCGCACAAGCACATGCGTGGGCAAAGAAAGCTCGCAAAAAAGTGAAAATGCTCCACTGGGAGAAACTACAAGGCGCCGTGGATGGAACTGTGTGGGAGAGCGCAAACAAAGATGAGCTATCGCTGAACCTGGAAAGTCTCGATGAAATGTTTGCTATAGAGGAGGCTAAAGCTAAGGCTCGGGCGGCGAAGAAGAAGGAAAAGAGTGTCACTTTGATTGAGCAAAAGCGCTCACTGAACATCAGCATTCAGCTTGCCGGTTTGCGTATGCCATTTGATCGTATCAAGGATGCACTGATCGCAATGGATGACGAAGTATTGAAGACGGAACAACTCGAAGTGATCTCCACGACTGTACCAACGTCGAAAGAGATCAAGCTCATCGTCGATTATAAAGGAGCAAAGGAGGAGCTCGCCACTGTGGAGCAATACTTCATGCACATTATGCAGATTCCTCGTCTTGAAGGTCGAGTGAAGTCGCTTTTGTACAAGTCTTCAGCATTAGAGACGCTGCAGAAAGTAACTAGTGATTACAATTTGCTGTCTGAAGCGTCGCGTTGCCTTCGAGAAAGTACCATATTTGTGAAGGTTCTCAAGGGAGTTTTGGTCGTCGGCAATCACTTGAATACCGGCTCGTATCGCGGCTCGGCGTCTGGTTTTAGATTGGATATGCTTTTACGACTGAAAGATTTCAAAGCAATCGATCGAAAAACGTCTCTTTTACACTTTGTGTACAAGGAACTCGTCAAGACAGAGCCTGAAATCGGCAATCTTTCTTCAACTCTCGAAATTGTCAAAAGAGCCGCGAAACTTTCCGTCGAGACTACATCTGCTACGTTGGGTAAATTACAGGATGGTTTGAAGGTCGTCAAGGATGAACTACTTCACGCTGGTGGTATTCTTGGCGAAGAAGTTCACAAAGCCTTTTATGAAAAGATGTTGCCTTTTGCGGAGGACATGGATGAGAAATTGAAAGAAGCGTTCGAACTATCTTCAGCTGCGATTGAGTCAACAAAAAAAGTGACTGAATTCTACGGTGAACCGTTCAAGCCAGATAATCCAATTCACATCCTTCGCGTTGTGAGCGACTTTTTGGACATATTCGACAAAGTTCGTGACTCCATCAAACTTGAAGCCTCTGCAAAGTCCTTAAAGGCGCGCCTTGATGCGGCATCGAAGGAGCAGAAAGCCATCAAGGAAAAATTGAGTCCGAAGCAACCAAAGAACCCAGTGCGAATGTTTGATACCGTGGACGCTATGCACGCAGAGCTCATCAGTAAAACCAAAAAGCTTTCACCGGTTCGTTCGCCCGGGAAGGAGCAGAGATCTCCAGCAAAGGATCCTCTCGATTTGTCTCCGCGGACGCGATTCTTGGCACAGAGACAAATGACGCAAAGGGATCTCTCGAGCGACTTCAACGAAGAAAAAACAGACTTAGATGAATCATAGATTTGTAGAACGCATGCGTAGCAAAAATTAAAAAGGCGTGTCTATTCGTCCATGTCTGCGATTTCCAGAGCAAAATCATCGCGGGACACAGAGCTGGCATTCTTGTCCATCGCCAGCTCTGCGAATGACTTACCGAATTGCATCATGTAAACTTCCTCCTCATCTTGCGTCACGCATTCTACATCTTCCTTCGCCGTCGCGACGCACATAAGTGCGTATCCTTGATCCCGAAGTTCCTTCGAGAGTCCCAGAGATTCTGGTTGTTCCACGGAGCCCTTGCTCATTTTCACCGCGCACTTTGTGCACCCACCCATGCGACACGCGTTCGGAAGTACCCACCCTTGCTGCTCGGCTTCGAAGAGAATGTATCTCCCCTCCGGTACGTTCAATTCGAGCACCTCTCCGGACTCGTGATCCGTCACTTTAACGTTACGAATCGGCGCGTCGACGTCCACCGTCTTCATTCCCGCCCAGGCATAGTTTTCAATATTCACGAGTGTGTCCGCATCTTCGCACGCTCCCGCCTTGCGAGAGGCGACATTGAAATCATCCTCGAGCCATAAATCGACCGTACCATCTTTCTTCACGTATCTTTCGCGCCATTCCGACGTGCTCGTGTTCGCGATGCTCTTTGGTTTCTCATACACCTCCGTCGCGGCGCCCTCTCCCTCCGTCGCTCTCGATGTCACCTCACCCTCCTGAAGCGTCATCCCGATCGGTCCGAGCGACACGCCCACTTTCTCCGCCATCTTTTCCACGGTCGTGAACAGTCCCGGTCCCTTCTCCGTCGTCGTCTCCTCCTTCGTGCCCTCGGCCCGCGCGAGCACGCGCCTCCCTCGCGCCGCGTTCCTCCTTCTCGTCGTCGTCGCTCGATCCGCGCCTCGTCGCGCCACCACCGACGCCACCGTCGTCATCGTCGTCATTTTCTCTTCGTCGTCGTCGCTCGCCCTCTCTCTCGCGCACGTCCGCCTCTCTCGCACGTCGCCCGAGCGCAGCGTTATCCGTCGAAATGAGCGAAGCGAACGGGGGCGGAGTGGGTACGCCAGGGTCTGGGACTCGTTGTGAGACAATAGGACACAAAGCACGTACACAAGAAGAATGTGATCTAATATCCTTTTTTCTGGTTATTACACCTATAGGTGTAATAAGGGGTTTTTGGGATTTTAAGGGTATTGTTTGTCCGATAAAATAGATGAATTTCGCGGAAATAAGCGCCGAGCGATTTAAAACCTAGACCCCTCTTGTCATCGACGTCGGGTGAGCGCCTCTGCGGTGCGTCGCCGCACGTCAGCGCGCGCATGAGCGAAATTAGTGGATAGGGTGGCGGCGCACTACCGACGGCGCTGGACGACGTGCTAGGTGTCGGTTAGACCTCATTTCTTCTCCGTTCGATCGCGCGTTTCGCGCCCGTTCCAGTCGTTCGCGTTTCGCGGTGCGGCGGCAAAGTTGGAAGGAAAGCGGTTGAGGATCGGGGAAATTTGAATTCACATCGTCGGACATTCAGGTTGACGACGCGACGGTGAGTGTGTTAGAACCTGCGGACTGGGTCGGAAATGTCTCCTCTTCAGGTGATTGACTCAAATACAGCCCCGCCGAGCCATTTAGTTGGAGTTCGGCGCCTTGAAAACTCGGGCGAACTTGTCGTTGACGAGAGCTCGAGTTCGACGGTGAACGACAGCTCATCACAAGATGTGTCGCTACAGCCGACCGGAAGATACGATTTCGGGCATGTGCTGTCCTCGACGAGTGATGAAGAAGAGATGAGCGTTCCAACACCACGAATTTTGCGAGAAGATTCGTCTTCCGGAGAGTTTGAGACGAATGGGATTCACGGCGCACGCTGGGGGCGGCGAGCAACTTGTCGCAGGCCCTCTGCATTCACCGGTACACGAGGTCTAAACGATCGCCGCGGTCGTTCGAATCGATCAGATGCAAACAAAAGGCGCGCGCCAATTGATTACTGGCGAATGTTCGTCACAGACGACATTATCGATGACATTGTGAAGGCCACAACAGTACGTGTCATCACTCGCATGGTTCATGGCGCGACCGACTTTTATGCCGCCCGCTTCGATAAGGAGAATTGGCCGACGAGGAATGACAGAAGAAGCGAGAAGTCGCCCATCACAAAGAAAGATTTAGAGCAATTCATGGGCATCCTTTACGGTCTTGGCGTCACGTACAAGCGTGGTATGGAGAGCGCCTTCAGCAAACATGACAAGCTTGGCGTGGAGTGGATCAAGGGTGTGATGACTCTGACTAAGTTTCAACGCATCAAGGCGTGTGTGTCAACTCAACTATTAGGGAGTAATAGACAGACGTCTACTCAAGTCCCTTCAAACTTGCACGTCCCTAAAATAGGCACACTCTTGGAAAAATTTCGTGCTAGGTGTAAGTCAGTGTACCAGCCAGGACAGAACCTTTCATACGACGAGCAGGTTGCAAAAACAAATTCGCGGTACACGCCGTTACGGCAGATCCTTCGACACAAAAAATACAACGGAATACAAATATGGAGTTTATGTGAATCGGGCACAGGCTACTTGGCGAACTTTGTCGTCAGGATACCTCATTCAAGTTGGGGCGTCGACGATGCGATGCGTACGCTTCTTGAGGATGTACAAGGGAAGTGGCACAACGTCTACTGTGACAACTTGTTCACGAGTGTCTCCATGTTGCGATGGTCAAAAGAACGTCAAATCAATGTAGCAGGCACCGCAAGGACCACCCGCGGTTTTCCAACTAAATTAGGTCGTCGTCATGGCGTTCAACTCAGTAAAGGTGAATGGGACTGGCTCATGACGCAAGATGGCATCTGCGCACTCGCGTGGAGAGACTCTCAAGTAGCCCAGTTCATGTCAAACTGGCATGATCCCCGCGACGAATCTACTGTTTTACGACGCGAGAGTGGTTATGCCGGCCGTAGAAGGATGTCTGCGCCGAAATTGGCCGCCGACTACAACTTGTACATGGGTGGGGTAGACCAGCTGGATAGTCTCCGCGGCTCTTGCACGTGCGCGGTGAAGTCAAAAAAGTGGTGGCATTGTCTACTCTGGTGGATGCTTGATTCTGCTATGGTAAACGCATATCAGGTGTATAAGTTCGAAGAAGAACGCGCCTGCCGACGTCCGCTCACACGCGTTAACTTCATCTTCGCCTGCGTAAATGAGCTCATCAAAGTTGAGCACTTGACAGCTGATCAGAGTCGGCTGTCGACCGGACCACGTAAGCGGGCTCGACCTGAAGCAGGTACTGAGTGTCCTGCTTTACGTCCAGGTTCGTTAGACGGCGATCGGACGAATTGCAAGAACTGCTGGAACCGAAATGGGCTCAGGCAGACCACTAAGTGGTGTTGCCTGACTTGTAACGCCCCGCTGTGCGTCGCATGCATGTACGAATGGCACCACGAGCGACTAGATGATCAATAAAGACTCATTTCGTCTTGTAACAAAAGCTAGGCTAATCCTATGTACTTTCAGATGCTCGAAGAAGGTCGAACAGTTATTACACGTATAGGTGTAATAACTCCTTAAAAACGGACCAGAAAAAAGGAGACAATAGGACACAAAGCACGTACACAAGAAGAATGTGATCTAATAAAACCCAAAGTGTGGATAGAAAGCGCGCGCGTGACGTCGCGTCCTCGTCAGTCCGAGACGAGCGGACGCGGGCGCGGATGGCGACTCGAGCGATGGCGACGACGACGGCGCCGATGCGCGCGTCCGGTGTGACCGTGCGAGCTATCGGGGGTAAGGGGTCGCGCGTCGACGGTGTGTCGGTGCGACGGGGGCGAGGTGGACGCGACCATGGGTCGGTGACGGTGTGGGCGACGAGCCGCGAGAAGACGGTGCGGACGGCGATGACGCGGTTTGAGCGCGGAGGGCGCGCGTCGGTGGAGGGAAGCAGTCGTCGCGACGTCGTCGTCGCGAAGGCGACGTCGGGGTCCGTGGATGCGCAGACTGGGAAGCTCAGCGCGCTGTGGGCGGCGATTTGGAAGTTTGTGCGTCCTCACACCATTCGGGGGACTTTACTCGGCACGACGGCGATCGTGTCGAAGATTTTGATGGGTAATCCGGAGATGATTTCGTTACACCTAGTGCCCCGTGCGTTGCTGGGGCTCTTGGCTTTGCTCATGGGGAACGGATACATCGTCGGCATCAACCAAATTTACGACGTCGACATCGATAAGGTGAACAAACCTTTTCTGCCGGTGGCTTCCGGTGAACTCTCCGTCTTCGCGGCGTGGGCTTTCTGCGCAATCACCGCTCTAGGCGGTGCCGCGATTGTGGCCACCAACTTCGGAGCGTTGATCACGAAGTTGTACTGCTTCGGTCTGTTCCTCGGAACGATTTATTCGGTGCCGCCGCTGCGCCTGAAGCGTTTCGCGCTCCCGGCGTTCCTCATCATCGCCTGTGTGCGCGGATTTTTGCTCAACTTTGGCGTTTACCACGCCACGAGAGCTGCGATCGGCTTACCTTTCGTGTGGAGTCCCGCCATCACGTTCATCACCATTTTCGTGACGACGTTTGCGACGGTCATCGCCATCACGAAAGATTTGCCAGACATTGAGGGGGATCTGAGGTATAAAATTCAAACCTTCTCCACGCGTCTCGGGGTGAAGACTGTGTCTTACATCGGTTCCGGGTTATTATTGGCCAACTACATCTTCGCCATCGCGCTTTCGGTGCAGAATCCGACGTGGTTCAACCAACCTTTGATGGTCGGTTTCCACGCCCTCTTTGCCCTCTTCCTCGTCGCGAAGACCAAGGCGCTCGAGGACGCCAAGTACGCCCGCGGCGCCATTCAACAGTACTACCGCGATATCTGGGCGCTCTTCTATTCGGAGTACCTCCTCTTTCCTTGGATCTGATCCCTCGCGTCGATCAGCCGCCCACACGTAGTAGCTCGCCTGAAAAGAAACTTTCCAACCAACACACAACCGGCTCATCGCCCGTCCCGAGCGGCTCAACACTATTCCAAACTCGATCGCGCCATCACGTCAGTCGTCGTCGCCCGACTGGCGCAATGTCGGCGGTATCGGACGAGGAGAAGGCGTACATCCTCACGCACCATTACGATGGTCGAGACGACGTCGCGAAGACCAAGTCGTCCTCGAGCGCGACGTCGTCGGTGCCGTGGTACAGACAAGCCGCGTTCGTGGGATGCGCGGCGCTGTTGGCCGGTGTCGTGATCGGGCGCGGACTCAGCCCGGACGCGCGATCAGGGAGTCAAATTGGGGGGCAGGGGACGACGCCGTGCTTTTGTGGTGGGAACGAGACGAACGCGCTCCCGGCACACCTCGCCGCGGAGGAGAGAATGGAGGAGGTAATCTCAGAGAAGCCAGAGGTTGAACATGAACAACACAAGTCGGCAGCGCGGGAAAAGTTTAGAGAACAACTCCGCGAGGAATACAGAGAAGAGAGGCGCGAGCGTCACGAGCACCGTGAGCACGCGCCGATGAGCCCGAAGCGTGAAAACGGGGCGGAACGGACAAACGAGAAGGCTGAGAAAGGATCGAAAAATGAACGAATTGACAAGGGGCGTCGCCACCTTCCGAACATAGTTAGCGGGCTCATGGACGTCGAGATGAGCCCGTATGAGACGGCGAACAGTCTAGGCAACGCTAAGGAGCCTGGAATCTGCCGAGATTTTGCAAAGGATAGTAAAGAGAAGTACATAGCTTGGGCTTGGACCGGCGCTAATGCGCCGGATGCCGAGCTGCGTGAAACGTGTCTCTTTTACCGCCAGATCAAGCCTTTCCATGGACGACCGGGCGATCACAATCATGTGACGGGTTGCACAGACTTCGTTGGTTCTCCCTTCACGGGATGCACCAAGGAAGATAATGGTGATTCTAAGACTCATGGTCAGTCTGGGACTGGTGCGCAGTTGAAGCGTTCGGAGGATTCCCGCAAAAATGACGATGATTCGAACAACAATCGTCACCAGAAGTCTCAAAACGTTGATAAATTGAAACCTAACGCCGTTCACGGTTTGTTAGCGGCAAATATAGACTTTGAAATTCCCCTTGGAATGGGAGAGTCCAAGAGGGCTCGCGACTGCCGAGAATACGCGGAGAATCATCACGCTGAGTTTGTGGCGTTCGCGCACATAAGCAGTCGATCAAAAAATCAAGCTTTGCGATCAACTTGCCTGTTCTACAAGCAGATAGTACCCTTCGACGGCATTCCTGAGGAGTCAGTCGTGATAACGGCGTGCACGGATCCTGGTCTTTCGCCCGTCACCGCATGCAAAGGCAAGGCTACAACCTCTTTTAAACACGAGGATGTTCAGGCCTTGACACCCGCTGATAGGGCGAATGGCGAGCGTGAAACTTCTTCGAAAGAAAAGACCTTGCCCCTCACAAGTCTCAACGTTGTGCGTGGTTTGATCGGTATGGATCAGGTGGACTTTGAAACCCCACTCGGTACTGGCAGTGCTCGAGATCCGAGCTTCTGTCGAGACTATGCTTCTGATGAGACGCATCCCTATAGAGCTTGGGCTTGGATCTCGAATGAATCCGAGGATGAGGAAATGCGGCAAACGTGCTTGTTTTACTCAACTTTCAAAGCATTTCCTGGGAGTGATGACGACAAAGTCCACATAACCGGTTGTGCAGACAAGTCTCATTCACCCGCCTTTGCGTGCGAGCGTTAAGATTCGTTTCTCTCCTCGAACGAGAAGCGACAGCTTTTTAAGCTTTGTACATAACATTTGATACAAGTCTGATAAACTATTAGATTACAAGACGCAATCAAAGGATGCCCGCCGATGCACTCGCGCCACCGATGATACCTGCAGTAGCGGCGGCTTTTGCGTGATGTATTTGCCTCTTTCGCCTCTCCAACCGAGCAATTCTGTCAAGCTCGAGTATTTCTGCCTCTTTCATAGGCCGTTTACCTGGTATATTTTTCAAAGCTTGCTCGACCCTTCTCGCATAACGCCTCTGATATCGCTTCCTTAGCTTGTCGATTATCTTGGGATAGATGAAGTTCCAGTAAAAGTTTTGCGCCGTGGGGGAAATCCAGGCTTCGTGCGCAGCGTACGCAATCAACCCGATCACAGTTCCGCGCAGGAATACGCGCCAAAATGGCCATTCTAGTTTGCTAAAGTATCTCATGGAGAGCCTGTGGAATTCATCACCGTCGAGAGTTCCAGATTTGTCGCAGTCGAACTCGTGCATCATTTGCGCAGCAGACGCCCCTGGTTTGGGAAGCCTACCCTGCGCCGCGACCTGTAGCTTTTCGTACAACAGGTCGATGGCGACCTGTAACTCTGTGGTATCCATCACACCGTCGTCCCGGTGTATTTTCGACGCGGTCGCGAACACGGCGTCGACCTCCAGGCGGAACTGTTTAGAATGCAAGAAGTCGTACCACGTGGCGCTTCGTCGCGCGTACGTCTCTCGCGCTATGTTCGCGAGCCGGTCTATGAACGGTGGAGAATCATCTTCTATCGAATCCGACGCGACCATCGTGTTCGCCGCGCGTTCGTCGTCCATGACGCGGTCGCGCGCTTCCCGAGCCAAATTGTACGGACTGTTACCCCCGGTACCCCCGGTGGTGGGTGGCGGTGGGTACAGTACGTGTGAGCGAGGCTCGCTCAGCGAGCGAACAGTGGGGATCTAAACTCGAATGAATCCAAGGCGCTTGAATTGCAATTAATCTATCATATCCTAAAACCGACTGACTATCACGGTGAGTCCGCGACCGACGTCCAACCTGGGCGTCGAGCTCCAGGTTCAGCCCACAGCTCGAGAAGTTTACCGGGAGTGCCGGGCTCGTACGCAGTCGGTAAGAGAGTTTCGATGGACTTGTATACGTGTTCTGGAACCGCACGACGACCGGTTTTAGTGGTCTGGACGATGTCTAGCGTCACATCGGAGTTACGCTGGTGTCTCAACTCAATCTTTTTGCCCTCGACGAAGCGACTATCGCGCACGTCCCGCCTGAAGATGAGCAGCGTTCTGTGGGAACGCCCGATGTAACGCGCCGCCGACTGAACGATGGTGTTGTTCGGCTTCAGCTGCACCCACGTCAAGTTTTCTACGTACACGAAGTTCTTGTCACTCATGATATCGCACACTCGAGACAAGTTTTCCTTTTCAACCCATATGAACACGAAACCGAGCGGCGCGAGCCGTTCGACCGGGATGGCTTCGATATCTTCCAGGGTGACATCGCCTCGATCTGGGGAATCTTCGATGTCCCACGGTGGGTTCATCAAAATTCCTAGATAATCGGCACCAAGCTTGCTGTAGTCCATGTACCTGATATTCTCCTGCAAGTGCACGCAGTCCTCAACCTTGTCCAACTTGGCCTTGCGCACGGTCTTTGGTTCATACGGTTGAATAACATTTCCCCAGCTGACTGGGATGGGGTGAGCGGGCATCTTGATGATGACTGGTTCCCTGGGATCAACGAACTTTTTCTTTCTCAAGAATAGACCTTGATCACTGTTGTACGCGGTGATCATGTGTTGCGAGGCCGCCTTGCTCATCGAAGCGGCGCGCTGTCTCGGCACGCGCGGTCCACCGGTGGATTTCTTCTTCTTACTACGCTTCTTACCCGTCAAAGCTTCCCAGAACTCATCCTGGGCCTCCTCGTCGTCCGAAAAGTACACTCCATCTCCGTAAATAGCAATCGAATCACCGTAAAGAGTGCTCGAATCCATCACAGCCTCCTTGAGCGTAAACGTGGACGTGTTTTCAAACAACGTCTTCAGTTGTTCCTCATCCAACGCTCTCTCTTCCCCTTCATCCGCGTTCGAGGCGTCCACCGCCGTGTTCGACGCAGCCTCGACGTTTTCCTTATCCCCTTCATCGTTCGCCTGCGTCTGCGCCGCCTTGGACGCCTGTCGAATGCGCTCCAACTCTTCAAACTTCTTCATAATCTGTTCCGGCGTCTCATCGTCTTGTACGTATCCCACGTAGTGCGCGCTCGACGGCGCCTGCGTCGCTCGCCGCCATCTCTGCGATCTCAACGCCTCGCTCGCCTTACGCTTCGGCCTCGTCGCCGTTCGCGTGGCGCCTCCGTTATCCTTCGCCATCACCCCCGACGACCGCCGATGACTGTCGACGGGCGCGTTTTCAAATTTTCAAATCCAGACCGATCGCGCGCGCGCGCGCGAGAGTCGTTTCAGTGCGCGCGCGCACTTGGACACAACCGTGATTGAATACGGGAACGAACGATATGCACCGACCGAGACACACTCGGCGCGGTGTCAAAACTACATACATAAAGTAAAAAACAAGGATCAATCCAATCAATCAATCAATGACGTCGAGAGGGGAACCGACGTCGCGCGGTCGCGGCCGTTGGCGAGACGACGGCGACAGAGCGCGGAGACTCGACGACGACGACGGACGCGCTCGGAGAAGGCGAGCGGAGAGGCGAACGCGAACGATCGCGACGGGCGTTCGGTGTCCGTCGTCGCGTCTCGCGAGATGTCGACACGCGAGAAAGAGGAGACGATGACGACGACGTGTGCACGGGACGCGCGCGAGGACTCGGCTCGAGACGACGGCGAGGCGACGCGCGGGCGACCGCGGTTGGCGATCGAGAAGATGGTGCTGGAGAATTTTAAGTCGTACGCGGGAGCGCAACACGTCGGACCGTTTCACAAGGTGCGTCGCGACGCGTTCGACGCGCGATGCGAATCGATGCGCGTCACGCGGCGCGACGACGAGAGAGGCGAGAGACTGACGGCGACGCGCGCGCGCGACGATGACGACGATAGTCTTTTTCGTCGGTTGTAGGACCGAACGGAAGCGGTAAATCGAACGTGATCGATGCGATGATGTTCGTGTTCGGGAAGCGAGCGAAGCAGTTGCGTTTAAACAAGGTGAGCGAGCTGATTCACAACTCGACGGATTTCAGAAACTTGGAGTACGCGAGAGTCGAGGTGCACTTTCACGAAATCATCGATCACGAGGACGACGAAGAGGGATACGATGTGGTTCCGAATTCCGAATTCGTCATCTCGCGCGAAGCGTACAGGAACAACTCGAGCAAATACTTTGTCAACGACAAGACGAGCTCGTTCACCGAGGTGACGAAGCTCCTCAAGTCCAAAGACGTCGATTTGAACAACAATCGTTTCCTCATCTTGCAGGGGGAAGTTGAACAAATCTCCATGATGAAACCGAAGGGCGCGGCGCCGGGAGACGAAGGCCTCTTGGAGTATTTGGAAGATATCGTCGGTACTTTGCAGTACGTCGAACCCATCGAAGAGGCGAGCAAGAAGCTGGAGGAACTCAACGACAAGCGCGACGTCATGGTGAACAGATTGAAGTTGGTCGAAGGCGAGAAGGACGCGCTCGCGATTGTCAAGGCTGAGGCTGAGGCGTTCTTGGAAAAAGAAAAGGAGCTTTTGTTCACGAGATCGACGATGTACCAACTTTTCATCCAGGAGACTCAGAAAAACTTGGCCACGATTCAAGAGAATAAAGACGCGCTCACGCAAAAGCTCGAAGAGGAGCGCACGAAACACTCCGAGCACGAGGACGCGCTGAAATCTGCGGAAGGAAGAAAAGGCGAACTCGCCGGAGAGTTATCCAGGATTCAGGCTGCGTACGACAAGAGCGTCAAAGATTTTGCTGATTTCGAACGTAAAGATGTCAAATATCGTGAAGACCTGAAGAATATGAAGGCCAAGGTGAAGAAGACCGAAGCTAAGATTACGAAGGACACTGAAAAGCAAAAGCAAATGGCGGCGGAGTGTGCAGAGATTGAAAAGGATGTCCCAGCCTTGGAGTCAAAGAAGGCTGAGTTGGAAGGCCGCGTTGAGAAAGAAGAGGCGGCTCTGAGCGCTTTGCTTGACAGCTTGAAGGGTGAAATGGCTGAAATAGGCGCGCAACTCGACCAGGTGCAAAAAGAGTTGGCCCCATGGGAAGGAAAGCTCGCGGGTGCCCAAGGAGCGTTCGATGTTGCCACTGCCGAGCGAGCGTTACTTCTCAACAAACACGCCGAAGCAGAGAAAGCTCTCATCACGGCGCGAGAAGGTAAAAAGGATGCTCTCACGAAGGCGAAAGAATTGAAGACCACCATCGGTGAAGAAGAGGAGGCGTTGGCGTCGGAACGCTCTCGAGCCGTGAAGGCCAGAGCGGCTGAAACTGAAGCCAAAGAGAAAGAGGCGGTGGCCCAAGCGGAGACGCGTGAAGTTCGTGGTAAACTTGAACAACGCCGAGCCGCAGTTGAGTCGGAAAAGAGTCAGAATGCCATGGTGAAAGCTTTGCTCGACGCGCAGGCGGCTGGCGCACTCAAGGGTGTGCTTGGCCGTCTTGGTGATCTCGGTGCGATCGATAAAAAGTACGACATCGCCGTCTCAACCGCATGCGGTTCGCTCAATTACATCCTAGTTGAGACTACGGCTGATGCACAACAATGTGTGTCTTATCTGCGTAAGAACAACCTCGGCAGAGGCGACTTCGTGGCGCTCGACAAGCAAAAGCACTACATGCAAAAGATCCAGGCTAATGTTAAAAATCCGGAAAACGTGCCTCGACTGATCGATTTGATCAAGCCAGCTGAAGAACGTTTTGCGGTCGCTTTCTATCACGGCGTGAGAGACACACTGGTGGCCGATGATCTTGATCAGGCGTCGCGTTTGGCGTATGGCGAGACGCGTCGACGCGTCGTCACTCTACAAGGTCAGCTGTTTGAAACGAGTGGTACTCTGTCTGGGGGCGGTTCGAGACCTCGATCTGGCGCGATGCGCGTTGGTAATGAAGCACCAGTCGTTCAAAATGCCGCTGAAGTGGCGAAAGAGATTCAGTTGGCAGAGAAAGAGCTCGAGAAGGCTGGGACTCTGTACGAGCGCTGTCGTAAGCAGGCGCTCACCTCTCTTCAAGAGGCTCGTGACGCAGAGGCAGCGGTCAGCAAGATTGAGCGAACACTCCCGAAATTGCAAGCTGAATTAGACGCAGCTGAGTCCAAAGCAACCGACTTGTCGAACCGTTTGGGTGAGCTTGAAGCTGCGCACGAAGCGAGCAAGGATGACGCGGCTGAACTCAAGAGACTCGACAAGGAAGTTGAAAAGGCCAAGATTGCATTGGATGAAGTCATCGCCGGGGCCTCTGCCTTGAAAAACAAGGAGCAAGGGTTGCAAGAAGCTCTGAATAATGTTGGAGGTGAACCATTGCGAAAACAGCGCGCGCTCGTGAAAGATCTCACGGTTGGCATCACCGCGGCTGCCGATGCAGTCACGGAGAAACGCGCCAAGGCAAAGTCTCACGAAAAGACGACCACTCGTTTGTCCAAGGCCATCGAGGAAGGTAAAGCGGAAGTCGAACAGATCAAAGCTGATATTGAAAATAGTAAAGCTGAATTTAAAGCGCTGGAAGATGGTGCTGCCGCGGTGCTGGAATCTCAGAATGAACTCAAGCAGCAACTTGACGCCAAGGGAGGTGAATTGAGTGAGGCGCAGAAAGCTCTTGATGAAATTATGAAAATTGTCGGTACGATTCGAGGCGTTGAGGTTGACATTCAAGCGAAGTTGGAGGATATCTCCGTTCTTGAAAAGGAAAACAAGGACAAGGAAAAGCACTGGAACAAGGAAATCGCCAAGGTGACCAAGGAGCGTACTCCGCTGTACACCGACGGTGAAGTCCCAGAGTTACTCAACGATGAGCAACTCGCGCAGCACACTACCGACGACATGCAAGAAAAGGCTGCCATGTTGGAAGAAGAGCTCGCGGCGGCCAAACCAGACATGTCCTCGATAGAGGCGTTCGCGAAGAAGGCGGAAGAGTACGAGGAGCGTGCGGCTGAATTGAGCGCGGCGACCGAAGAGCGTGATAACACGCGTGAAGCCTACGATAAGCTGAAACAAAAGAGACTCAACGAGTTCATGGACGGATTCAACATTATTTCACTGAAATTGAAAGAAATGTATCAAATGATCACTCTTGGTGGTGATGCCGAGCTGGAACTCGTTGATTCGCTTGATCCTTTCTCGGAAGGCATCGTGTTCAGTGTACGCCCGCCGAAGAAGAGCTGGAAGAATATTGCCAACCTGTCTGGTGGAGAAAAGACGTTATCTTCACTCGCTCTTGTATTCGCTCTTCACCATTACAAACCCACTCCGCTTTATGTGATGGATGAAATCGACGCTGCGTTGGATTTCAAAAATGTTTCCATCGTTGGTCATTACATCAAGGAGAGAACGAAGAATGCGCAGTTTGTGATCATCTCCTTGCGGAACAACATGTTCGAACTGGCGGATCGATTGGTCGGTATTTACAAGACCAACAATACCACAAAAACAGTGGCAATCAATCCACGCTCGTTTAAAGTTGGAGCTAACGAACTCGTGCAGCGTGAGCAGATGCACGCCGAGGAAGAACGTGCGAATCAAAATCAGGAATTGGTGACCGCGTGATGGCAAAATGTACGATATAGTGAACAATCTTCAATCGAATTTCTCTTTTCTACGGAATCCTAACCTAACGAAACTAACGTTTTTCCAACGCACATGCCAATCAGTGTCGCCACCGAGTAGCCGAAAATGCCCGTCATCACTGCTGGTGAAGTTGCTCGAAGCCAACCTCGGGCTGAAGCCAGCGCGGCAGCGGTAGCTGGACCACCCACGTTCGCGTTCGTGGCGACGAGCACGGCCCACAGAGGGATCTTGAGTAGTTTATGACCCACAACGAGCGTAAATAGGAGCTGAGTGACGAGCAGAATGCCGATGAAAGTCAGCATGGGTAAAGAAGCCAACGCGCCAGAGCGCAAATCCAACCCTGCACCGAGAGCGGAGAAAAATACAAGCATGAGCGCGCCGCTGATTTCTTGAGCCCCGGGCGTCTCAGTGATACTGCATAAATTCCAAAGACGCACTTTTTCCAATTGCGACACTTTTCTCATCGCCCATGCGACGCATGGAGCCAAAATACACGTGATACCAAGATTGAAACTCGGGACACCCGCAAACACCGCGAGTGAGTACGAAAGACGCAACACGATTAGCGCCACCGCACAGGTTGCACAAAGCGACGATTTCGTTGGAATCTGTCGTTTCGTTTCAACTTGATCAATGTCGGCGTTTTCAACCGGTTTCGGTCCGTCCGTTTTGATGAGGAATAGAATTCCCAAATACACCGCCATTGCCAAGTTATCGGCAGCCATCCCCGCCGTCAGTAATGCTTGACCTCCTGAATTAACCATATCGAGCGCCTTTGCCGTAGCCGCAAAATTAATCGATCCGCCTATGTATGACGAGCATAGACAACTCGCAATTTTCCAGCCTTCTGCTCCTAGTGCTCGACCAATGCACGCGAACGACAGGTACGTTCCGACAATCGTTCCGAACGCACCGACGATAAATCCGCGCAAAACCTGCCAACCGGAATCTTTGTCTATTTTACCACGACTAGGAGCAACGCTCGAAGAAGATAGCAGAGCGAGCACGACGCCCATCGGCATCAAATTATCCCAAACGATATCGTATGCACGACTCACCGTCGGCAACAACCCAGCCGTGGACAACGCGCTGGTCGTCGCCATCGCTAAAATGGGCGCTGAGACGCGTGAACCTAATTTACTATTGTCCTCCAAGTGTTGTCCGATCGCCGCAGCGCCCGTCAAGACCGCAAACACGCCCTCTGTCGACGCGATAACCGACGCTCGAGTACTGCACCGCTGTGCGCAGCGCGCCACCGGCGTCTTCATCGCCGCCCTGAACCGTGCGCGACGCTCGCTCCGCGGCGTGGCACGCGCGCACGCGCATCCCGCCGCGGTGCGCACGGGCACACTCGACGGTACCATCTCGCGAGGCGGCGAACACTGAGGGAGAGACTTTCTCGGCAGAATTCGACGCCCCGACACTCGTCACCATGGGCGTCGATCCACTCGCGGCGATGTCGAGCGCCATGCTCCTCATCGCCGTGAGCATAAACGCGGCAGAGCAAAGACCATCGGTTCTGGTGCGTGAAATTCATCGGCGCGCGCGACGATCGAGGCGTGGTCGAGCGAATCTGGACGACTGACCCATCGTGAACACCATGCGCTTTCCCTTCGTAGAGTTTTGGATTTCTGATGGCTTTCGCGGTGGATCGCGTGTACGACGGGAGAAGGAATACGTTCGTTCTCTCTCGAACGCAGAGAGACGTGTGGTGGGGGGTATTGGGATTGTGCATGTTCGTTCTTCTAGGAAATTGCGCGACGCAGACCGCGTACATAATCTTTGGGCCGACTTGGCCGAAGAACACGTGGCAAGCGAATGTATTGAGGTATATAGGATTTGGAAGGTTAGATGGGGTGATAGATTACGTGCTTTTCTTCGTGCCGTACTTTGGGATAGCTGTGGCGGGAGCGAGCAAGCTTTATAACGACAGAATGAGCCAGAGTGAGCTCGACGGCCCGACGCCAACGACTGCACCGGCCAGCTCGCAAAAATTGCTTTTGAGATTGACAGTGGGAGCGGCATCAGTTGCGGCGGTGACAGTTCCATCAGTGTCGTCGATTGTGTACTTGTTATTCGTGGTATCGTATTTCATCTCGGAGTTGCGAAAGGGCAGTGGGAACTTGAAATTTGAAGTGGCGAGGGAGAGGTTGCTGAACTTGCCATTCAGCGCGGCCATGGGATGCCTATGCTATACTGCGATCCACTTTATGACGATATATATGTACCAGCTACCGGAGTTACAAAGCGCAGCTCGAGAGTCATCAGCGCAACTACTCGGTCTGTACTCGATGGATAGAAACGAGGGACCGGTTGCGCGACTGCTGCGCTTGACTCAGATAATTTCGATTGGAGTGTTATTTATGGGCCTGTGTGCACTAGAGGCAAATTGTGGTGAATCTGTCGTTGAGCACGAAGATGATATCCGCAGACCGTTGATGGAGGATGATGCTCAGTCAGACGTTCCTGACGCACTCGGTCGGGACATCATAGTTGATCGCTTATTGGCTCGTTTCGGAGGTATTCTGGGAGGATTTGCATTGTTGCTCGTGGGCTTGCTAGTGAGTAACATCGTGGCGTATCCGATGCTTTTAGTTGGCCTCGCGCTAATCGTGCATCCCGTGCGACATAACACTTTTGCCAAGATTCATGGTCCGTTGATTTTCACGTACTTGGTGGCGTGGACTGTGGGTGAGTACATCTTGCTTTGCATACCACCAATCGTGATAGCATCGATGAACAGTAGAGTTAGAGCTCTTTTGGAGGCATTTGGGTCGCTACCAGCGCGTGACGGAGAGCAGTCTGGCGTCAATGCGTGTTACATGGGTATTCTGCTATTGTCTCTTGTACTCGTTGGTTGGCTCACAAAGAATGCTAAAAATACTCCGACGGACGATGAACTCGAAGAACATGTTCAAAATGGTACTTTGACGGATTACATTCCGTTAGATGATCTTGAAATAGAGCAACAGCCGGCAGAGAGTGCCGGAGATTTGCCACTTGTTCAATTGATATCGCACTTGTTGGTACCGTTTGCACTCTGGATCGTGGCATTGTCCAGAGCAGATTTCATCCACGCAGCATTATTATTAGCCTTCCTATTCAACATTGTGAAACCGGGTGATCGTACAATTTTACATCTCACAGCACAGATTTTAGCAGGCATCATCGCTGTGTTGTACTTTTGGGCGATAACGACACGTATTGGTATTTTCAGTGGATATGAGTCACGATGGAAGTCGACGTTAGGGTTGGTGGGACTCGACCAGTCGAGTACGATTCACACAACGGGACCGTTCGCGTGCATTCTCGTGGTCATTTGTATAGTTTTGTACCTGCAAAAAGTGTTGAATGCGCTTACGCCAGAAAGTGAGCCCGCGGAGACGACGAGTCAAGGGACTTTCAATGCTATCACTTCCTTGGGGAAAGCATTGCTTTATGAGTTTTCATCTATGACTATGAAACTTGTCGCTCGTTTCGGTGCATATTTCGTCCTTCTGGTAGGTTTGGCCACACTGGAAGTGTCAAAATGTTCGTTGATCAATCTGGTGCTTTTGGCACTTCTAGGTCTCAACTGCATCGTCAAACGTCACCCGCATGAAACTGATTCCAGGCGATGGCGACCAATTCTTTTATACTGTTTGTCTAATTTGGCCGTTCGTTACACTTTTGGTGCTTTTCCACTTGATAAGATATTTGGATTTTCGAGTGATTTGACAGCCTTTCTTGAAAACACTGTTGGTTTAGCCCAAAATGTAGAGCCTGGAAAGCTCATGTCAGAATTGCTTGGACCAAGTATCTTGCTTGTTTTCACTTACTTTCATGAAATTGGATTGCTTTCGTTGACCAGCTCGATGGACGAACGTAGGAGCTTACCATTGGCGGCAACTGAACTTGGATTTCTTCCGCTTGTTAAGAGAGCGATAATTTTACATGCGAACAAGGTTGTTACGATTTGCACAATCTTATTCGTATTAGAAAGGCGTGATCTTCTGGGTCTTCTGATGCTAGCTGCGCTCATAGCGTCGACGTTATCGATGAAAACGACGGAGGGGCCAACTGAGTTGGTAGGTACCATCGCATTGGTTTCGGCAATCATGGATTACGCTTACAAAATCCAGTGGATGCAACAAGGTGAACATTGGAGTATCTTACCAGTACTAGGTGCTCACAAGTGGCCCGAGTCGTCCCTTGGGTTCGTTCCTGAAAACGAATCGATGCTTCGCTATCCAGTTCTGGTGATTTTTTCAGTAGAATTGACGAAAGTCACGAGAGGATGGTTGAGTAAGTTACCGCCGGCGCTCAAGTCTGGCTGCTCTCCTGAGCCATGTCATTTATTCTGGCCTCAACGGGATACACGCACAGTGCTGATGAAACGAAAAGCTGAAATGATGGAATCGAGTGTGTCGATGGATAGCGTAAACATCAGCGATGATGAAGCAGAATCCGATAGCTTGTCTGACTTGGGAGATAATCGTAGCAATTCTGGAAGCGACAAAGCACGTATAGAATTCACGAAACGGATACAAGAAAATGCACGTACAAACTTCGGGCAGCTTGCGATGATGTTATCTATAGTGCCGGAATTGATTGAAGGCTTGATGGCAAATCTCATGCCGGGGTTGCTGTACGTTGTCTTTGCCATTGTTGGAATCGCTTCAACAAATATCCTCTCACTCTTGTACTTGGGGGTCACGTGGAAGTTGGCCAATAGTAAACTTGGTTCATATCCTCGAGATAGACTACTTTTGTGGCGCTCTACTACGATGGTGTGTGCTTTGATCGTCTTGTGGCAGTATGCTGTATCGATTGAAGTGATACGCAGCGGCGTTGATGGGTTGACTCCCCCTCCACCCCCTTCCCCACCGCCAGCTTTGAGGTCACTTCTTTCTGTCAACTCTGAAAAACTTAGATTGACTCGGGAAACAAAGCAGTGGCTTGCTGTCCTTCCGTGCAGCAAAATGATGTTGTTTGGTTACTTCAGTGCCTTTTTCATCGCCGCATGTCAGCTGAGGATGGATGCCATTTTAGCTGGTTTGGAAGAGCGAGCTAGACTTACAATCGAAGCTTCGCAAGCTGAAGGTGAAGACATGGACGATCAAATGGTTGCAGAACTTGTTTCGACCATGATTCCCCGTCAGACCCCGACTCAGACAGCCCTGCTTCCAGCGCAGGCGCAAGAGACGTCATACATGGATATAGTTTTCGCACCGCTTTCGTGGGAAGCGAGTGCCACGTGGACGCTGTTGGAGTGGGTACGGTATTTCTATTTGAGATACGCTGTTGAATGGGCGCTTGTATCAGTGATTGTACTCGGCACTTTCTCAAGGGATTTGATACACATCGGCTATTTGATTCTGCCATTCTACTTTCTCCGATCACGCAATGCTCTGAGTAAGGATGGTCAGACAGGCTTAAGGCTGCTACAAATCTACAATATCACCGTCATCGGAGCCGTTCTCTTATACCAAGCGCCCATGGAAGCCTTACTCGGGAGTTGGTACGGCCCGTCCGATTCGGAATGTTCGTTTCTTCAGGGGATGGGCTTTTACAAGCTTCCGACGGTGCTCGGAGTGCAAGCCGGGCAACTTACTACAGATTTATTCATTTTTGGCGTCGTTCACCTCCTGCGGAGTATCATCACTCAACCAAAATACAAAGCGGCGATGGTCATGATGCGTCAGTCGATCGAAGCTCAGCGGATTGTGAATGATGCCCTCAAACACGGATGGGTCCGCGAAAGTCTCTCTGCATGTTTGGCGAAGATGAAGGAAAAGGATAATCGACGTCGACGAGTCGAAGATATCAGAGATGAAATCACTACTTTATCGCGAGAAATTTTAGCCGTCGAAAGTCGTAGAGAAGATGGTCCACGGCGCCACACAGGTGACCGCAAACCTCCTAGTGACACATTGCGTCGTCGACGAGGCCAAGGCGGTGATCCTGGTGAGCATGCCGGTGAGTGGATGGAAGAAGACGTGACGGACTATCAGGCTTTTGAAGATGATCTTCCACGAGAAGAGGCTGATTCGAATGCAGAGAACATTCACGAGTACGAAATAAATATGCGAAAGAGCTTACAGGATAAGGAAAAGACATTGACTACGCTGCTTCACATTTGGCTCATGGATAAAAGCTCGACGTTTGGTCTGGTGTTCGGAGCTTTTCTCAAGACGTGGCCGTGGATCGCAGCGCCTCATAATTCGATGTCTTACTTCTTCATGATCCTGTCATTTGCTATCGATTTTTCCCTCGTCACAATCGTTTTCCCGACATCTATACTTGCATATGGATTGATGGCGTACCCAAAGGTACCGCATGGATTCTGGCGTTTGATTCTCTATTATGCTGAGTCAATATTGTTGATTGGATACATCTTGACGATTCCTTGCACTCTTCAGTGTACAAACGTGATGATGTGCACGTACGTACCTTTGATATTCGGGATTTCCACTGCGAATGATGCGTTCATACCCAACGTGATCGGCGCATTCATGGCGTACATCGCCGTGATGATACATCACAACGCGCAACAAACTCTTGCGCATCTCGACAACACGAAGACGGATGACTCAGATGACGAGGACGACAAAACATCATTTGCTATCAATGCCATCTTTTCACGTTTGAAGAATTTTAACATCGATGGCACGTACCAGCTCAACAAGGATGCGGAGTCGTCGCCTCTGCACATTGAGGTGTCGCGAAGCATACTGGCAGAAGCTGACAATTTCTTTCAGCGCATCTTGACTCAAGAGGCGGAGTACGGACCTTCATTCGTGTCAGTTTCGGTGTTATCAGGACAAAGCATACCGACCGATTGGGATGATATCACAGCGCGCATGAACGAAGCTCTCGTCAGTCATCAGATGTTGTCTGATGCTGCGCCATCGACGTACTACACGCTTGAATTTGTCCAAGCAGACACCGAAGGTTTGCAAAACGATCCGGAACACTCCGTCGCGATATTCCGTATTCTTACGTCTACGTCACTATTGTGTCCTAGTGCCGAAGTGAGTAATACTTTGAAAGCCTTACAGCTGCGAGAAGCCGCCGGCGAAGCAGACACTCTGCCGCTCGGTCTCACATCGGTTCGTGGTTTCCATCAGGAGGGACAAGATTTCTACACCGCAACGCTTTGTTTTGATATCTTGGCTACGATTTTTGTCGCTATCTTCTACCAAAGCACCGTGGACTCTGACTCCGATGCGCTGGTGGAAACCTACTATCAAGGCTTGTTCAAAATTGACTATGTCCTCTCGGTGTTTGTCTGTTTGGTGCTCATCGTCGCCGACGGGGTCATTTACATGAAGAAAGCAAAGGTTGCAAAAGTCTTCTATCATTACTTGACGTATGCCGGGTTTGTTGCATTTCTTTTGAGGATTTACCACAGCAACACGACGACTCATCATTCGCACTTACAGTTCTTCTTCTTGGTAAAGTCTGTATCCTTCGCGCTAGGGGCTCGGCAAATTCGCTCTGGCTTCCCCACCGAAGTATTCACAAACAGCTTGATTTTCCAACGATCGGATATAATCTCGTTCGGTGCTTTCATGACGTACTTCTCCATACCGTTCATGTATGAGTTACGCATCTTGCTTGAGTACGCGTGCACGGACAGCGCCCTGGATCTTTACGATTGGTTAAAGCTCGAGAACATCTCGCGCGACTTGTTCAGAATCAACGTGCGTAACAATACGTACAGAAAATATCACCCGTTCGGCGAACCGCAGCCGTGGTGGAAAAAAGTGTTCCTCGAAGGAGGTGGTCTATTCACCATCATCTTCAGCTTGCTAGTGGTGCCATTCTTCGTATTCAGCACGTCGAACCCGCAGGTTGACATCAATCCCGTGTACGACGTACGCTTCAACATGAGTTTGATTGGAGCTGAGAACACGTTCACCTACCCCATCTTCGACGGTGGTTTTAGGAAAACTATCGAAAGCACGTCGTGGCAAGCGTTACGAACAGATGCCCCGAAACCACTGATAAACAAACCGGGTCAGATCCAAGAAGTGTGCCTCGCGCAAGACAGCGATTCGGTTTGGTCAACGCCTCCGCCGTCGATCGAAGCTCTGAAAAAGTCACTCTCAAAGGGTGCGAGTCTGAACACGGGCTGGATGTTTAAACGTCATCTACCCCTGGACAACCCCATTCTGTACTCAGACGGCATCGATTACGAGTTCTCGCAGGAGGAAGCGGAAGCCTTGATCAGAGTGATAAATGGAGAACAGAACAATGTTTTCCTCGAAGATGTTTACCCGCGGGTGTGGCATTTACACGGAAAAGGCAAACCGGTGCCTAAATATTCGAGTGAGCAAAGCGTAAGCTGTACACTAGCTCTAAAGGGCATCAACTCGACGACGCCGTGGTGGTCGGTCGATTGTGGCACTTACGTGGCGGTGAAACGCGGCGCATCCGCGGATGGACGTCAACGCCTCAATTGGTGGCAGCCTTGTCACGAGTTTGAAAACGGTCCAGAAATCGTCCTGATATCGTCCGAAGTTCCTACCGGCGTTTTCGCCACATTCAGCCAGTTTGTCGGAGGTCTCACTGGTGTGTACGTCGTGTACATTTTGACGCTGGCGTCCATCGTGAGAGGATTCACAAACAATTTGGTCGGTAGTATTCAGCACATCGATTTACCTTCGACGCATCGCCTCATATCGCTGTGCAGCGATATTTATAGCGCTCGTCAAGTGCGCGACTTCGTGTTGGAAGAGCGTCTGTACTGGCTCCTCATACGTATCTACAGATCTCCGGCGGTGTTGTTTGAGTTCACGCGGACCTCCGACGGATCGGCGATGCCGTTGCGTCCCATGCGTCCAAAGACGGCGTAGCGCTCGATGAGCGTCGCTCAAATGTAAATTAGCGATTTAGAAATTATAGGACTGAGATGAAATACCGATCCCACCTCATTAGAAGAAGTGTAGAGCGCGAGCGATGGATCGTTCACATTGTTCCGCGCTCTTCAATAATTCCGAGAAAAGCGGAAACAGCCGCACAACTCGCCGCGCGTCGCTCGACTTTCGCGACACAGACGACGCGCTCGGTGAGAAGAAAATAAAGAAAATAAATGGCGGGGGGTGGTAACGCCGCGAGCGATGCGTCGCACGTTTTACCGGCGAAGAAAGCTAAAACAGTACCGAACAAGGCACCGGAGACGAAAACTCGTTGCGTCCGTGAATCGGGGGTCTGTACCTGCATGCTCGAAGCGGTGCTCGTGCAATGCAAGAGCTGCATCGAAAACAATCCTTCTTGGTCGTGTTTTGCGAGCCCTTTCTCTTCGACGATGCAGAAATTGTTTCAGCACCCGAAAGCTGAAGAAGCGTTTGGGTTCATACGACGTAGTAATATTCCATACGACACAAGAAATGCTCTGAGATGGGCGATGCGAACGGACAAGTTTGACATTTTTAAAGCCATTTTCAAAGACAACAGATCCAAATACTTTCATTCTCCAAGCGTCTTTGCTAGTTACTATTCAGATTTTCTCATGAACACGGGGGCGGTTTCGCATTCGATGGTGCCTTACTTGGATTTCCTCGCCAAGGAAGGGGCAGTGCCGACGCCCAATCACCTCACCACATTGATCAATAATTGGGACACTCTGCATGGCGTAGATATAGTGCGGTGGTTAGTAAATAATGGTTTACAGGTGGATCGATCTCACGTCGAGAGCGCGATTTTTTGTTCAAATGTGAGCGCATTGAGATGCTTCGTGGACTTGAACTTTCCACTTCGTGCAGAAAAGCACTTCGTGCATCAAGCGGCTGAAAATATAGATGTCGAAACCGTGAAGTTTCTACTCGATGAAGTTGGACTTCAAGTTTCAATTCCAGAACTGTTGAAAGATATTCGAATCGCGTGGGAAAATTCAGTCACGATTGAAGAGAAACGTTACGAAGATCCACTGGGCATGGATACGGCATACCGTCGTCTTAGGCAGTATTTGCTCGCCAAAGAGGGATATTCACCCGAGATGGATCGGAAGCGTTTACACAAAATTTTGCAACTCTTCGAGGCGAACAAGGAAGCTTACTCTTGCGCGGATTATCTGGATATGATGAAGTTTCTCAAGCACCTGCACGATGAAACGCTAAACCAAACCATTGTCTGACAAAGTGCACGATGATTACTTCATTCGAGTCGAAGAATGTATGCTACCCCTAAAATTTGATTGTTAAAAACTAAGAGCATGAATGAATTCCCCTCACAGAACGATTATTTCATCGCCAGCTCCACCGGAATGACTACCGTATCTCTTCGCCTGTTCCTTGACGCGCTTGACATACTTCGCTTTCGATCGTCGCAACTGATCGTACGCCTCTGCCTGCGCTGGATCGCACATGTTCGGCGAATCCAGCAACTCCTGCACTCCAACCAAAATTTGCTTGATGGAGACGGACGGTTTCCACCCCTTCTCTTCGTTCAGAATGCTCAAGCACACCTTGCCGGTTGGATACACGTTTGGATGAAAGAATCCAGTCGGAAACGCCACCCGCGGAGGTTTCGCCGGGTAATCGTGTCCAAACTCCAACCTGAGCGGATACAACCCTCCAGCCCAGGGCGTGTCGGGCTTCCCCGGGATCTTACAGTCCCACACCCGCAGATTCGTCGTCACGTCACCTTTGGCGTCCCGAGTCGTCGATGGCTTCGCGATGAAACCGTGCGGGTGATCTTTGCGCCAGTCCTTGCGCTCTTGCGCCAGTCTGGACGTCATCAGAGATGGCATCTCTCACCCCCTTCACTCTCCTCGTGCTGTCACGGTGCGTGCGCGTCGTCTCGACGCGCGACGGTGAATGTCGAGATGACGGTGTGTTTTCGTGATTTGAACGCCGACGGAGAGCGACGAGACTACTCGAATTTGGATTTAAAAGCTACGACTACCGTAGAAAGGACGCGCCCATCGACTCGATGCGAATCACGCGCGCAATCGATCACAACTCCACGCCGCCGTACGCGCGCTCGAGCTGCCGCGGGGGTTTCATGCCGCTCACCCAGTCGGACGCGTGCGTCGGCAAGAGTCCCATATTGTTCAGTTTATTCAGCGCCAGATACAGTCCGATCAACTGTATCCCGCAAAACATCAATCTCGGCACCGCCACGCTCACGTTCTTATCGCCGTCCAAGAACCTCTCGAACGTTGCCCTGGAGTGTAATATCGCCTTGGTCGTCTGCGCCACGCCGCCGAAGACGGCCATGATGCTAAACACTTGCACCGAGTTGCCGCTCATCCACATCATGAAGACCATCATCGCGATCGAACTCACGGATGATTTCGCGAAGGCGAACGCGCGTTGTTCCCTGAGTTTGCTCCGCTCGCGCTCCATCGCGCTCTCGTCCATCGTCGTGGCGGTGGTGGTCGTCCCCGTCGAGCTCTTCGTTCGATCGGCGTCTCGCGCGCGCGTCGCCTCACCGCTGCGCGCGCGCGGGTCGTACCCCGGCGGGTACGGCACCGGTGTCGAGACATCGTTTCCCTTCGCCCGCACGCGCGGACGCACCGCGTACGATCCGTCCATCGGCGCGGTCGTGCGCTTCGCGTCGATTTCGTCGCGCGCGCGTCTTTGGAGACGCCGAGCGTTACTCTCGCCCACGCTCGAAACGCACGCGGTTCGAACGCGCGAGGGGGGCGCGGAGATACGCGGTCGGTGAGACGCGCGCGTAAAAATTCGACGCGAGCGTTCGAAGGGGCGCGCGCGACGATCGGCGGTGAGGCACGCGCGAGGACGGACGGGGATGGGGCACTACAATCCGCTTTGGAGACGTCTGCGGCAAGGGGAGACGGAGTCGACGGACGAGGACGAGGACGAGGAGAAGAACGCGGCCGAATTCGCGGCGAATGAGCGCGAGATCTTTCGACGGCGGCTCGCTCGCGGTCATCGGGCGAGACTTGAGGTTGAGGAACAAATGCGGCGGGTGCGAGAGGTGCAAGAGGGACGCGCGAGGCGAGCGGAGATGGAGGCGGAGATGGAGGAAATCAGGCGCAGGCTGACGGAGATGGATACGATTGAAAATGCGTACAGTACGAGTCAGGTAGACGCCGAGCGTGCGGCTGAACGCGCGGCCGAGGCCATGACTGAAGCTTTAGATGCTCAAATCAGGGGTGACGCCGAGGCTTATGCTTTGATGAACGCGTGGTCGCTGTACGAATCCTCGTGGTCAAAGCTCGATGAACGCATCAAGAAAATACGTTTCGATGAGTCTTCACAGCACCTCGTCATTCAAATGCGTGATATTCCATGGCCACCAGACGAGAGTGTCATGCTCACGCAGATGGCTGCATTGGAAAGATGGACGAAACGCGATGAGAAAAAGGAATCCAAACACGAGGAGTCATCAACCGCGTACAGAAGAGCGTACAAGCGAGCGTCTCTGCGTTGGCATCCCGATAAATTCGCGGGCAAGTTTGGAAAGTATCTCGATCCGAATCACGCGGACGAAATTTGTCAACGGGTGCAAAGTATTTCTCAAATAATCAACG
>VIBC01000019.1:0-18650 GCA_009618255.1 Ostreococcus sp. SAG11 | reverse complement strand
GCCGCCTGGTTAAGTCGCAATAAAACTTCTGCGACGTTTACCTTGTCATGCTCGAGCTTTTCTTCGGGCGGTGGCAGCGGCTCGGCGGCCCGTATCGCAGCCGTCACGGCCATGGCGACCAGGCTCCCTTCAACCCAAGAGTAGAAATTCTTGCCGATCATTCTCCTGACATCAGCGCCAGCATCGAGCAAAACTAAGACGAGCTCTAGTGACTCTTTATGTCCCTCTTTTGCTCCGGCTTCAATGGCCCAAAACAAAGGCGGGTATTGACATTCGCCTACCCGAGAAGGAAGCGCCGGGAACGGTGCTCCGAAATTAAAGTTGCTCACCGAACCAAACATGGAAGATCTCACCGACTCAGAATCGTCATCAGCCCCAGAATCTTTGATTTTATTTAGATGTGCGACTTCGTTGAAGATTTTGCCGAATTCTAGTACGCTCATCTCGTCCTCGCTCAGGTCGTACTGCTCGCCAGCTTCAACCAGATCAAGTTGCATCGACGGACTTCTGAGTCTGTGTACAACCGATGCCACTTGCGCGTTCTCCTCGGCGTGCGAACCAATCATAGTATCCTCTGGCAGCATGGCGAATGATACGGGCGGCAATAAGTGATTCGTCAGCTTAATTGCTTCGAGATAGGCAGGTGGTACTTCCTCGTTGTATACTTCGACGCAACACAAGTTTGGGTCTGCTCCCATGTTGATTAATTGTTTTATCAGCATTAATACTTTGCCCCGATCTGCTTTACCAGCGCGTAAAGCATGTATTAGCTGAATCAACGTCGTACTTTTACTGCCATCCGGGAAGATTGCGTTGAGATCAACGACGGCGTTACGAGGCAGGAGCTTTAGCATGGCGTCATCCGCACCTTCTACGCCATGGTAGAGCGCCAACGCTATGGTGAAAAGCGGAGGCGCAGAGATGGGATACGGACCTAGGCCACGTGTGTTGATGTCTGCGTCATGTTCGAGGAGCAAATCAAAGAGCGGATAGACCTCGAGCATATTCCTTGCGATGTAACCACACACCATGGTCAACGGAGTCGCACTGGTTTCGGCGCACGTGTGCGCAAACTCTCTTCCAAGAGGCATCCGTACGTTTGGGTTGACCCCAAGCTTCAATAAGGATTTGGCAACATCGATACAATCGAGCCTCGCCTGTGTCGCTCGATTGAAAACGAGCACATCATTTTCATCACCGAGCGCCAACTTCTCGCTGACTTCAAGTAATGCTTTGTCTGTGTTTTCAATGAGAGAGATCGTAACTTGCTTTGCCATGGCAATTAAGCTCTCAAAACGTGCGTTACGTCTCGTGCACGCTTGCGCACGGGCTCGTTCAAGCTCTTCGGGTGTCCTCTTTGCCTCATCGAACACGCCGGATTTTGTTCGAAGCATTTCCTTAGTAAATCCGACGACAAAGGATTTTCCGTCTTCATCTGTGTACATGGTGGCACCCTCTTCGTCTACCGCCACAGATTCCTCTTCGTCTACCGCCACAGATTCCGGAGGGTTCGAAACATCTTCGCTCCGTCTTTTATCTCGCTCTGCCTCAGCGATCGCCGCGGCAATGTCACGCGCTTTTCTTTCGTGCTCCTCTTCAGCCGCGATCTCAGAATTCGTCTTCAAGTGCTCCCTTCGATTTCTCTCCGTCTCGAGCTGTTCGCGACGCGCCACCGCACCTTGCCCACCGAAAGCGGCGTCGTTGATATCAGGTAAGAAGGACTCGAAAGAAACTACGTCTTCTTCATTCACGCCGTGAAGACGTCGCTGAGTCGGTCCTTGCGCAGAGAGCTGCGAGCCCATGACACTTCCAGTGTCTGAGATGTTCGCCTTCACAGCGGCAGATTCCCACCAACTCCTAGTATCTAAAACCCCATGCTCGTTGAATCCGTACGGCGCATCAATGCAGTCGATGATCATGGCGAGCAGTGGTAATTTTCGACCGTGGTGAGGTCTGGCTCCAACCACGTCGAGGTGGTATCGTTCCACCTTTTCTAAAAGTAAGTCCAGAAGCACCATCGCTGGAGAGCCGACACCCTCAGCGACGGCGCACGCAAGTATGAAAAGAGCTGTGCCGCGTAAAGATGTGTGGCACTCGACCGGCGCTATTCGTCGACTTCGGATGTCTTCAGCTCCGAGTCTGTACGTGAAAATCGACTCAATGTTGTACTTGACGTCCTTGCACTGCAAGCACATCAAGCCTGCGAGTTTCGCTATTCTACAGCAGTGCTGGTAATCCAATTCGTACGCTATACTTGACTCCAAAGCAGCACAGCAGACTGTCAAGGGTGTGAGGAAGTCACCGCAGCACGCGTTGCGACCCGGCCGCTCACATTCGCTGTTCGCGCTCGCGCCCTGCGTTATGAGACACGCGGCCAATTCGAGCACTTCATCACCAGCGCCCGAAATGATGGCCAATGCGCAGAAGAAAAGCGCTGTACCATTCGTGCCTGGGGTGCCTTCATACGGGGCGATTCGACTATCGGCGATATCACTCGTCTCCGGTTGTATGCGGTACTTGCCGTTGACTTCCGCGCCGGCGGCGAGCAGCGCGGTGGCAAAATCAACGATTGCTCTCGGTGTCTGCGTGAAAGCGACGTTACGATCGTCGACTTGCTTTCTGATCATCTTCACTCGATCCTCATACAGTTTCCCTTCCAGAGTCACCTCTTTCATCGTCTCATCCTGGTGAACGTCTCTCTCGAACGCCCGCTTCTCTCGCATCGTGCGCTCTGCCGGCGTCAACAACTTCTTCTCCAACAACGAGCACAACAACGCGAGCGAAGATAACCCTTTCCCGTGATTGATGCGATTTCCAGCACTGTTCAAATCCACCTCAAACTTGACCAATTCCTCAAATAACGGTTGCACTTCCTGCGCGCTCGCCCCCTCCGCCATGGCGCACGACAACAACCACACCGCGCTTCCACTCGTTCCATCGCTCATCACATCTTTCTCCTCCAGCGCGTACGCGTCGACGCCGTCCTCTATCAACACATTCGTCTCGTGTTTCGCCTGCTCTATCGCCAATCGCACGCGAGACAGCTTCTCCTGACGCTTATATTCAGCCAGTTTGCTCGCCACGTGCACGCGCTGCGCGATGGCTCTCGCGACGCTGTCGCTGTCGCTCGCCTCGCTCGCGACGGACGTCGCACCGCCGCGATCGGTGAAGGCACCGAGATGACCGCTGTATGACACGTCATCCGTGCCGGACGCGCGCGTCGGCGTCGTCATCGCGCGCGCGTCTGCGGATTCATCGCGGCGCTCGTCGAACACTAAACCAGTCGTATGGGTAAACTGTTATTCTTTGCTTCACGAACGGTGAAACACCCCCATTCGTCATTTGACAGCTTTTGAATCTCTCATCTGTCGACCGCAATCGTCGCCTCGTTGCGGACGCCGCGCGCGATCATGGCGCGCGGTGACTTCGGGCGCGAACTGGACGGTCCCGTGCGCAAGCGCACGAAGACGGAGGCGCGATACGATGAGCGCGCGTACGTTCCCGGAGCGCTGATGAAGGTGCGGATGCACAACTTCATGACGCACAAGGACGTCACGTTCGAACCGGGACCGAGGCTGAACGTCGTGCTCGGACCGAACGGAACCGGGAAGAGCGCGTTCGTGTGCGCAGTGTGCGTCGGACTCGGTGGATCGCCGAATCTGTTGGGGCGAGCGGGGTCGTTAGGGGATTTCGTCAAGAGAGGCGAGGAGAGTGCGTACACGGAGATCACGCTTCGGGGACGAGAGGTCGGGAGACCGATCGTCGTGCGGAGAGACTTTAAGAATCGTGCAGGCGGTCAGTCCGTGTGGAAGTTGAACGGGGTCGTGGTTAAGCACGAGCAGATTCTCAAGGAGATGAAGGGATTGAACATGCAGTTGGACAACTTGTGCTCTTTCCTTCCGCAGGACAGAGTGGTGGCGTTTTCGATGCTCAACCCGCAAGAGTTGCTCATGGAGACGGAGAAGGCGATCGGTAACGCCGAAATGTACGAGATGCACGACACGCTGAAGCAGATGAAGAATGGTATCGCAGACTTGGAGCGTTCGGTTGACCAGAAGACGGCGCGAATGGTCAAGTTAGAGCGAGACAACGAAAGCTTGGAGCGCGACGTGAAGCGATTGCAAGAGCGAGAAGAATTGATCACAAAAGCCGATGACATGGCGAAGAAGATTCCGTGGCTGAAGTTTGACAGAGCGGCTGAGGAGTACCACATTCTCAAAAATGCGTACACCAGCGCCAAAGAGAAGGTGAACAGAATCAAAGCGGATCACGGCGAAAAGGTCAAGGAATACAAAGATGTGGAAAAGCCCTACAACGAGGCGGTCGCTCGAATCGCCAAGGGTCGTAAAACTAACTCCAGGCTCAAGGATGACATCAATAAAGCGGATGCAAAGTTCAACAAGCTTGGCGGTCGTTACGATGGATTAGTAAAGCAGCTTAGCCAAGCGAGAAGAGATGCGATTGATGCTAAACAGAAAGTGGAAAAGCGTCTCAAGTTGATTGAATTCTCCGAGTCGCAACTCGATAATTTGCCGCAGGTTCCAGATGATATTGACGAACAACGCAGAAGATTGAGAGAAGCTGCGAATGCCAAACAAAATGAAATTCGCGCCGCCGACGACGAATACCAACGAGTGGAACACGCACGACGTCCGGTAGAAGAAAGAGTCAGCGTTCTCAAGAAGCAAAAAAATGCGATTGAATCGGTTCGTATGCAGAAAATCGAACAACTTTCGAAACACCCTCGATTCAATCGCATCAAGGACGCCGATGAGTGGGTGCAGCGCAACAAGCAAACGTTCCACGGTGAAGTTCTAGGCCCATTGCTGGCGGAGATAGAAGTGAATGATCCGACGTATGCGGGCTATGTTGAGCAACATCTTGGTCTACACGCGCTTGCGACGTTCATCGTCACCGATCAGCGCGATGAGCGTTCGGTGAGCGATGCCATGAAGCAGTTTGGGATCAACGTTTGGACGCCACGCAGTCTGCAGCAACATGTTCCAGGCGTGGTGAGCGCCGATCTTCAGCGCGCAGGCGTGGTCAACACTTTGGACAATGTATTCAAGGCTAAATCTGCGGTGAAGAGAGCTTTAAATGACACGCATCGGATTTCGCGGGTGTTGGTAGGAAACAACACGCTCAACTCGGAGAGTGTCAATCAACTCTTCCGATCCAAGTTGGCCGATCAGATTTACTGTCCTAGCGGTGTTTATGTCACGCGAAGGTCGCGTTACGATGCATCAGCCTTTACGATGAGTCAGGCGCCGATTCGTCAGACAAGACTGTTCGTTCGCGAATCCAATAACAACATCAACGACATTAAACAAAGACTCGCAGAGGCAGAGGCGAAACTGCGCGAGTGCACTGCTAAAAGTGAACACATCAGGCAGGTGCGCAGTGAAAGACAAAGCGAATTACAGCGAATTTCAAAACAACGAGGTGATCTCAACAAGCTCGCCGAAGAACCAGAAAAGCGCCGTAAAACCACCCTCAAGCAAATTGAGCAGCACAAACTGCTCCTGGCAGATGAGGAAAAATCGGCCGACTTTTCTTCCGCCGAGAAAAAAATCAAAGAGGATCAACACAGAATCACCGCGGAACGCGTCGCGTGCGCGATGGAATTATTCGATACCATCGTCAATGGCCACGAAGCTGCGACAAAGCTGACGTTGACTTGTCTCGAGAGTGTCGAGACCTCCGCACGAATGCAACGCATGGAGAGCTCGTTGCGAGAAATAGAAGAGAAAGCGGCCGTGGCGAAGGCGAAGCGCGATGATATCAGATCAAAGTTTCACCACATCAGAGACACCGCGGCAGAATTGAAACAGCAGGCGATCAATGTCGTGCAGCTCACACCTGAAATCGAAAAGCGCTTCGAGGGGTGGCCAAACACCGTCGAAGAGCTCGAACACAGCATCGACACTCTGCGGGGTCAAGCGGATGCCATTTTGTGTCACAATCCGGCTGTTTTGGATGAGTTCAATAAGCGACGAGCGGAGATGACCGCTCTCACACGCACTCTTGAAACTGAAAAGTCTGAGCTCGCGGTGAAACAACAAGCCATCACTATGAAGAAGGAACAGTGGCTCCCCCAACTGCAAGAGATTGTTCAAAAGATTAGCGAACAGTTTCAAGAGAACTTCGCGCGCATCGGTTGTGCCGGGCAGGTTAACTTATCTGGCGATGGCTCTAGGGATCACAATGGATTTGGCGATGACTTCAAACAGTACTCTCTCGAAATTCGCGTCAAATTTCGAGCCAATGAAGACATGCACCTGCTCGATGCGCATCGTCAATCCGGAGGCGAGCGTTCCGTCACGACGATGCTGTACATGATCGCGCTGCAGGCATTCACTTCAGCGCCGTTCCGCGTCGTGGACGAAATCAATCAAGGCATGGACGCGAGAAATGAGCGAAAGGTGTTCAAGCGCATGGTCGACGCGGCGAGCGCGCCGGGCACGCCGCAGTGCTTTGTCATCACGCCGAAGCTGCTCACGCAACTCGAGTACAGCGAAGACTGCACAGTGATGTGCATCTTCAACGGGCCTCACGTGCACGAAATGGCACAGAAGTGGCACGAGATGCAACACGCTTTCGACGGCGTCGCGAGGACGACACTCGAGGGCACCGCTGCTTAGACCTCTGACCCAATAGTAGCACTCGCAGATTTTATGTAGTAGACAAACCTTGTTGTGACTAAAGACAATAGTGTACGTGCACGGCGCCTGACGACGAGAACGCGGATCAAGGGAGAGACGTACACGACGTGAATCACCAAAGTGTTTTCTGATGGCTAATTAAACTGTTTCTAGATGCTAAGTTTATGTATGGTACACGCGAGCGTCGGCGTACGCGCGAGAGCGCGATTAGCCGCCGAAACCGTACAAGGTGCGGCCTTGGCGCTTGAGCGCGTAGACGACATCCATGGCGGTGACGGTCTTTCTGCGAGCGTGCTCGGTGTAGGTCACGGCATCGCGGATGACGTTCTCGAGGAACACCTTGAGGACGCCTCGGGTCTCTTCGTAGATGAGACCAGAGATGCGCTTGACACCACCACGGCGAGCGAGACGGCGGATCGCCGGCTTCGTGATGCCTTGGATGTTGTCACGGAGAACCTTGCGGTGACGCTTGGCGCCGCCCTTTCCGAGACCCTTACCACCTTTACCTCTGCCAGACATTGTTTACGTTTCAACGAGTGAAGTTGTGACGACGACCGCGCGCCATCGCGCCCACTCGGCGATCGCGCGTGAGGTCGGTGAGCGCGAAAATGTCAAAACGACGGTGTGTGACTCTCGAATGGTTGATTTTCGAGGGACTTAGTAATGTGTGGGTAAAATGACGAGTGATCACCCTTTATGCCAAACAATGAAACAGTCGGGGGAATGTCGTCGAGTGCTGGGGTGGAGGGGTCGTGACGGTGTGTGACCCCTCATGAACGACAATCAAACAATCAGCGCATAATCAGAATGTCAATGTCGAGATATGGGCCATTGTTTGATTGTCGTGTATAATGGGTCGTCAACCGTGACATGAGGGGCTCGCGAATTCTCTCGCGTGAGGCCGCGCGATCGCCGAGTGGGCGCGATGGCGCGCGGTCGTCGTCACAACTTCACTCGTTGAAACGTAAACAATGTCTGGCAGAGGTAAAGGTGGTAAGGGTCTCGGAAAGGGCGGCGCCAAGCGTCACCGCAAGGTTCTCCGTGACAACATCCAAGGCATCACGAAGCCGGCGATCCGCCGTCTCGCTCGCCGTGGTGGTGTCAAGCGCATCTCCGGTCTCATCTACGAAGAGACCCGAGGCGTCCTCAAGGTGTTCCTCGAGAACGTCATCCGCGATGCCGTGACCTACACCGAGCACGCTCGCAGAAAGACCGTCACCGCCATGGATGTCGTCTACGCGCTCAAGCGCCAAGGCCGCACCTTGTACGGTTTCGGCGGCTAAATCTTTGGCCCGCCGCGCGTACTTTCAAAATTTCAAAAAACCAAAAAACAAGAGACGCGGCGCCGAGCGCTCGTCCATCAAACCAAACAACATGGTGTTCATTCAACACCACCACTCGATGAAAGATTCCCTCACACTCTTCGATCCATCGCCATCACCCCCTCCCCCCGTTCGAATCGGATCGTCCCTGTCCTCACCACCCTCGGCGGACCATTCCGCGCTCTTCTCGCGATGGACTCGCGCGTTGACCCGCGCGAGAATCTCGCGCGCGCGCGGACCATGGTGCGCGTGCGCGAGACGAACGCGTCGTCGAACGCGTCGTCGAACGCGTCGCCTCGCGATCGATCCCGCGTCGCGGTCGACGTCGCCGCGCTTCGCGAGCGCGTGGACGCCATCGCGAGCGTCGAAGATGTCGGTTCGTATGCGTGGCGCGCGCGTCGAGCGGCGACGCGTCATCTTCGCGCGGTGGCGTACGAGGAGGCGATGGATGGGAGAGAAAAGGATCGAGATTCCGTCGCGTCCGTCGTGTCGAGCGCGGGAGATGGGATCGTGGAGGAGGGATTGGTGAGAGATTTATTGCGCGCCGAGACGTGGCGGGTCGAGACGCTGCCGCGCGCGACGCGTCTGGCGGCGCGCGAGACGACGACGACGGAGGAAGACGACGGTGCGTTGGCGTACGCGCTGTATCTCACGGCGTATCACGAGACGGTGGTGTGTAATTTACTGGAACTCGTCGTGTTCGCGAATGGTGGAGAGTGGATGGTGAACGCGAGCGACGAAGTCACGGCGGAGCTGGTGGAGTATTGTCATCGAGCGGCGACGCGCGTCGTCTGCGACGCGGACGACGGAAGAGACGACGAGGCGATGACGCTCGTCGAACGACGCGTCCAGGAGATTGAGTTCGCGCTGTCGATGACGTGTTTGGGGATTTTACGAAGTGTCACCGACGTCATCGCGGATGTTTCTCTCGGCGTTCGAGCGCGACTCTTGGACTCGCTCGACGTCGTGAGCGCGCTGGCGACGCTCTTGGAGAAGAAACCGTGGATTCGACGAACGAGAGACGACGAGGCGGCGTTGGAGATTTACACCGACGGAGCGTGGCGTCGAGTGGGGAAAACAGAGGAGTGGGACGCGTCGCTTCGCGTGCAAAAGTACGAGGCGCAGGTATGGTTATCGCTTCGAGCGCTCCTCTGCGATGCTTCGTGCAGGCGCGGGTACGAGTGGGACGAACAGCGCAAATCGACCGTTCTCAAGCTCGGGAGATATCTAAACGAGACGAAGATGGATCAGTTACCGGTGTTGCGAGACTTGGCCGGCGTGCTCGAGGAGATACGCGCGCTGGACGTGACGAACGTCACCGACGCCTCGCGAGGGTTCATTCTCGAAATCGTTCCGTCGCTCAGGCGAGCGTTCACGTCCAAAAGTCCAGAGTACTTCGATCGAGTCGCGGAGACGATGCTTCGCGAGCGATTCAATTCCGAATCCCCCGATTTCAAGCGAACCATCGCGGAGGATCTCCTCGAGGCGTGCGAGACTCTGTCGACGACGCCTCGAGAGACGACGGCGACGGAGCTCGAGACGACGACGACGACGACCGGAGACTCGAACGCCGCCGCGCCCGTGAGGGTCGACATCATGCGCGAGCGCCGAAGTCTGAACGATTCCGAAATTTCATTTGATCTCATTCGCGCGCTCGAGTACGATTTCACCGAAGACGATCCCGTGGAAGTGCGCACGAGCTCCACGCGAACGCGAGGCTTGCGCCGCAAGCTCTCGCCGAGAACTGACGGACGACGTCGAGACGATCCACTCCCAGCCTTTGACGGTAAAATCCGCGTCACGCACGACGCTCGAACGATCACGACGTCTCTATCTCTCCGAACCCTCGCTCGCGGGAATTCACACGCGTGGATCACGATCGGCGCGCTCGCCGCCGACGGTTTCGCCGCGCAGCTCCGACTCGACGCCAACCGTCCCGGCGACGACGACGCGGTCGGGTATCGACTCACCGACGCCTACGTCACGATCGCCGTCCCGTGACGACGAATGACGTCATCGTAACATTTTTCACCCCTCGGCTTCGTCGACGCCGCGCCGTCTCTGGCTCGTTCGCTCGCGCTCGCGTCCCGGCGTCCCGGCGTCCCGGCGCGGCGTCGCCCGCGGAAGCATGTGGAAGGATCAGTCATCGACGCGCGATCGCGCGCTTCACACCTCGTCGCCCTCGCCTCGACTCGCCGAAATGAAATCTAAGGTGACCCTGACGACGATCGCCCTGCTCACCGCCCTTCCCGGCGCGAGCGCCGCGTTCCCCGGCGCCGCGGGGTCGAAAAAAGTGGCGCGCGCCGTCAAATCGGACGTCAAGTACATCGAGTGCGAGGTGTGCGAGTTTTTGTCGCGCGCGGCGACGGAGGAGTACGACGCGCTGAAGACGGAGCAGGGGAAGAAGTTGACGGAGACGGACGTGATCGAAAAGATGGAAAAGATGTGCCAATCGAACGCGAAAGAGGGCGATTGGATCATCACGAAGGATTTGCAAGAGAAGGGTTCCAAACTTCGCGTGGTGGACATGGGCAAGGAAAACTACGGTGAGTGCGGTGCGGAGTGTAAGACGATCGTCGCGGTGTGTGAAAAGATTCTCGGGCCGAGAGACACGGACGTGGGCGAGTTCTTGTACACGTGGAAAGGTTCGGGAGATTTGGCCAAGGCGCTGCAAAAGTGGTTGTGCGAGGAGGAGACGGACGCGTGCGCGAAGGCGGCGCCTCCGCTTCCCAAGAGCCGTCCGAAGGGCGAAAAGTTTAAGAAGCGCGATAAGAAGGACGTGGACATGGAACGATTGATGGCGGGTATGCAGGGGATGCCCGGCATGGGTGGAGCGCAAATGTTTAGCCGCGATCAGATGATGGCTGGCATGGGAGGAGACGACGACGACATGGACGATATGGACGATTCGCCGTCCCCGCCTTCCGAAGCGGCCGATCGAGCGTCGCTTATGAAAGCGGTCAAGGCTAAGTTCGGCAAGGCGGAAAATTACGCGAAACAAGCCACCGAATCGGTCAAGGGCTCGGTCAAGGGCGCCTGGGAAAAGACGAAGAACTTGCTCGGCATGGGCGAAGAAGAGGACGTCGAGTCGCAATTTTCGCAAGAGGAGCTCGCCAAGGAGGAGCTTTAGTCGATGACGAAGAATTTTAAATTTCATTGAATTCAATTTAAACCTCTCGGTTTGCGTATTACATCGTTTTCTAAATATTCCTAAACCATGTCCGTCTCGTCGTCGTCGTCTTGCGGGCTGTCTTCCTCTTGCGGCATTTCCGTTTGCTTGTACATGAGCACCTCGCTCTCCGGGCGCGCCGGCGCCACGTGGAATCCCTCCACGCGCTTCGGCTTCGTGTACGAACGCATGTCTCCCGTGCCGAGTTGACCCCAATCACCGCGTCCCCACAGATACAGATCGTTTCTTCCCTCTTCGGATTCGACGACGGCGCCCGTGTGGTGATGACCAGATGCTACGGTGACCACCTTTTTACCGCGTAAAGCCTCGACGCGGGTGAAGTTGAACGTCTTCTTTTTGTCCCCGTGTCCGAGTTGACCGTACGAGTTATTACCAGTCGTAAACACCGCGCCGCATGCGGTGAGAACGCACGAGTGCATCGCGCCCGCCGAGGCGTGCGCGACGCGACACCGAGCGCCGCACGAGCACTGCTGCACTCTATTTTCAATAATCTCTCCTCGCAAGACGTCGCGAACGTAGTGATGAATGTTGACTTGCACCGGTGATAATCGATTCCCCGTTTCAGTTCCAGATGAATAGATCGGGTCGACGGAAAAACGCGCGGAAACTTTACCGACGCCCAGGGCGCCGTGTTTGCCGCGTCCGCAGACATACATTCGCCCGCCGCTGGTGACGAAGAGAGAGTGCGAGCCACCTGCAGCCATGTTCGTGATGGGTTCGTCCATGTCGTTGAGTGACTCCACGAGACACGGCCAAGGGATCCCGCTCGTCCATCCGGCGGCGGAGGCGAACGTGAGATCACCCAAGCCGAGCTGGCCGAACCCACAGTCCCCCCACGACCACACGTTGCCGTCCGAGGTGATGCAGATGCTATGCGCACCACCGGCGACGGCGCTGACGACTTGCATTCCGCGCAAGGCGGCGATTTGACTGAACGGTGCAGCGTCGCGAAAGGTGCCGTGGCCGAGTTGACCGGAACGTCCGCGACCGCACGCGAAGAGTCGACCCCACTGGTCGATGGCGAGGGTGTGATTCGCGCCGGTGATAACTTGCGTGATTTTCGACATTCCCGTCAGCGAATCGAGCGTGCGGCAACGCATCGGGGCGTTCACCTCGATCGGCGTCGTGCCAAAGTGTCCGAGCTCACCGGAGCTCGCCAATCCCCAAGATGTAACTCCGCCGGCTCTGTCGAGAATGATCGAGTGCGAACCTCCGACGGCGATTGAATCGACGCCGGCGAACGTTTCCTCGTCGTCTCCGGTCACATCCTCGCCGTCGAGCAGCAAACGCGTCGGCAAAGCGTGGTTCTCGAACGTATGCAATCCGAGCTGCCCATGGAAACCTCGACCGAACGTCATCAAAAGCTTACCTTCGTTCGTCGCGTGGTCCGCCTCGCCGACGCACAACGTGTGAAACTGTCCCAGGGACACGTTCAAACTCATCCGTTCCGCGCGTTCGCTGAACGTGCAGTGATGCCACGCCTTTAAGAATGAATCCTTCTTCGTGAGCACCATGACTTGCGCCCGCGGCACGGCTTCGACTCTCGCCGCCGCCACTCTCTCCACGATGCCGCTCGCGCTAAAGTACGAGCACGTCGACGCCACTCTCCCCAAATCCTTCACCTCCAGATTCAATAGAATCAACTCTAACACCTCCGTCGGAAGTTTACCCAACGCTCCGATCTCACACTCTCCCCTCGGCGCCCGCTTTCGCCGTTTCACACTCCTCGCCGTCGACGCTCGTCCGTACGCCGCCCCGCTCGCCGCCGTCGACGCTTTCCGCTTATCGCTCGCCGGCGGAGACGACAGCGCGCATCGCAGCGTATCTACGAGTACACGCAAAAACGAAACATATCAACACACACCGTCAGTCACTCCATCATCCATCGCGCGCACGCGTCCGAACGCGCGCATCCCACCCTCTCGTCGCGTTTCAATCGCTCCGCCGTTCCCGCCATTCGCGTCTCGTCGCGTCTCGTCTCCGCGCACCTTCCCCCTCCACCTCCTCGTACGCGCTCGCCTTGGCGTCCCCGCCGACCCATCGTCGACCGATACCCTCGCCCGCGATCGTCCCGTACGCCGAGAGCACCGCGCTCGCCCCCTCATCGCTCGTCGTCGTCGCGCGCGTCGTCGCCATCGACCCTCGCGCCCGTTCCCCCGGCGTCGAATGGAACGGAACGAACGGAACGGAACGGAACGTCTCTCGATGGATGCGAGGCGATGCGCGCCGCGCGCGCGCTGAGACGGAAAGACGACGCTCCGCGCCTCGATCACCGACGACGCGCGACGCGTCCGTCGTCCTCTGACGACGCGCGCGACGCGCGAGGCGCGAGGCCGCGTCGCGCGTCGTCGCGCATCCCGCGCGCGGGGCGCCTTCTACCCCCGATGCGTGGACCCAAAAAACGACGATTCAGGTCTTCGTGGAGGGTCGTGATTGGTCGTTTAGGGGGACTGACGCTGGGGAGCGGGGAGAGAGGAGAGAGGAGGGGAGAGAAGAGACGAGAGACGAGAGACGACGGCGTGCGCTAAGAGATTGTTGATCATTACTCGTAGACGAAGACGTGCGGAGGATTAGTGTCTGAAGTGGCGGTGGCCGGTGGTGACGAGGGCGACGCCGTACTTGTTGCAGACGTCGACGGCGTCTTGGTCGCGCATGGAACCGCCGGGGTGGGCGATCGCCTTGACGCCGGCTTGGCACGCGATCTCGACGGAATCACCCCAGGCGAAGGGGAAGAAGGCGTCGGAGGCGAGGACGGAGCCTTGGATTTCGTCGCCAGCCTTTTCGAGCGCGATGCGCACCGAGTTGACGCGGTTGGGTTGGCCGGAACCCATGCCGAGGAGACGACCGTTCGTGGCGACCGTGATGGCGTTGGACTTGACGTGCTTGACGGCGCGCCAGGCAAACTTCAACGCTTCGATTTGTTCCGGCGTCGGCTTGACGTCGGAGACGGATTCAAACGTGATGTCCTCCGGAACCAACGAATCGGTCGCTTGCTCGAGCCAGCCGCCGCCGACTTGACGCAAGCTCTTCGTCGCGCCCGTGCGCGGCTTGGTTTCCAAAATGCGCAACGTCTTGGACTTCCCCTTCAACACTTCCAAACCTTCGGGAGTGTAAGACGGGGCGATGACGATTTCGTAAAACATACGCGTCTCGCCATCCGTCGGAGAGCGGAACTCACGAATCTCACGCGCCATGTCCGCGTCGACGGTGCAGTTGAACGCAACGATACCACCGAAAGCGGAGATCGGGTCGGCGCGCACGGCCATGCGATAAGCCTCGAGCAAGTCGCCGTTGGCGCCGCTCGCGCTGGCGATGCCGCACGGGTTGGTGTGCTTGACGATGACGCACGTCGGATCGCTCGTCGGGTAGTCGCACGCGCAGCCGTACGCGGCGTCAGCATCCAAATAGTTATTGTAGCTCATTTCCTTACCGTGGTGCTGGATGGATCGCGCCACACCCTCACCCGCGGATTCCGCAAGCGAGCCGTCCGCGTACACGGCCGCCGGTTGGTGCGGGTTCTCGCCGTAGCGGAGCGCCGCCGTGAGCGTCATCGGCACGGAAAGCTCCGGAGCCGGCGCACCTTCACCGATTTGGCTCCACAAGTATTCGGAGACGACGGAGTCGTACGAGGCGCAGTGTTGGAACGCCTTCCACGCCAACTCGCGCTTAAATTTTAAATCCGCCTCCTTGCTCGGCGAGCTCTTCAAGTGCTCGAGCAGTTTGCCGTAATCCGCCGGATCGACGACGACGTAGACGTGCGGGTGGTTCTTCGCCGCGGCGCGGATCATCGCCGGACCGCCGATGTCGATGTTTTCCACGCACGCGTCGAAGGCGCCGCCGCCCGCCACCGTCTCGCGAAACGGGTACAAGTTCACAGCCACGACGTCGATCGTGTCGATCCCGTGCTTCCCGATCGCGTCCATGTGCGACTTATCATCACGCTTGGCCAAGATTCCCCCGTGCACGCCCGGATGAAGCGTTTTCACGCGTCCATCGAGCATCTCCGGGAATCCCGTCACCGCGTCCACGCTCGTCACCTCCGTCCCCGCGCTCTCGATCGCCCTCGCGCTCCCGCCCGTGGACACGATCTCGTACCCGAGTCCCACCAATCCACTCGCCAGTTCCGTCATACCCTCCTTATCGCTCACGCTCACCAACGCTCTCGGCTTGGCGCTCGCGCACGTCACCCCTCGCCCTCGCGCGCGGTGTCCGCCGCCGACCCGCGCGCGCATCGCGCGCGAACGCCGTCCACCATCCCCCGCGCGCGCGCCGACGCGCGTCGTCGTCACCAATCGCGCGCTCGACATCGACATCACCGCTTTCCTCGCTCGTCTCCGTCTCCGTCTCCGTCTCCGTCTCCCTCGCGCGCGCGTCGACCTCGGACGACGCGACGGCGGGCGATCGATCGATCGATCGATCGGGTCGGGTCGCGGCGACGGACGTCGTGTGGGTGTAGGGTGTAGGGTGTAGGGTTTAGGGTTTAGTGAGGCTCGAACGATTTTGAGACTCGATTCGACGACGCGGCATCGACACCGCGCGCGTGGGATGGCGCGACGACGGCGACGAAGAGACGGTGCGGACGGTGACGATGGAAAAGAGGGGAAGACGCGGGAGACGCGAGGGGTGAGGGCGAGTAAAAAGGCGAGTGGTGGACGCGACCGCGGTGAAAGACGACGAGGGATGGTCGTTGGTGGGGCGATGGCGATCGGGGCGATCGGATTCGGGGCGAGAGGAACGATGGGGGTGAGTCACGATAGCCCGTTTACGAATAAAACAACCTTGATGGACACGTTGGAGGCGTGCTTGACGACGGATCCCACGGGGGTGGGGTGTCAGTCGTCGAACGGGGTGGCGATTAAGGATTGGGACGTGTCGCAGGTGACGGACATGGACTCGGTATTCAAAGAGAGAACGCGGTTCAACGCGAACATCTCGGTGTGGAACGTCGGTCAAGTGCAGACCATGTATAATATGTTTAAAGACGCGATCGCGTTTAACGGAACGATCGGGGCGTGGAACGTCGCCGCGGCGACGGATATGCAGTTCATGTTTTTCAACGCCTCGACGTTCGACGCGGACATCAGCGCGTGGAACGTCGCCGGGGTGAACAACATGAATTTCATGTTCGGCAACGCGGTCTCTTTCAACCGGAACATCACGGTGTGGCCCAACGCCACGTCATCGACGGCGCGTTTCGTCGACATGTTTTCGGGCGCCTCGGCGTGGAACGCGGCGTGGGGTCGTCCCGGTCGCGTCACCAACTACGACGGTCCGGCGAGCGTGTGGAGAGTCAAAGGGACGTATACCCCACCGAGTCCCCCGCCTTCACCTCCCCCGCCTTTCCCACCTCCGCCTCCCTCCCCGTACCCGCCTCCGCGCGCGGACGGCGCCTACCCCGTCTACGCGCTCGGCACGTGCACCGGCGGCGCCGTTCTCGTCGGCTTCCTCATCTTTCGCTGGTATCGGCGTCGACGCAAAGCCATGGCGATGGATCCTCCCAAACTCGCCGATGCGGCGTGATCATCGTTCGTCCATTCGTTCGACTCGCGCGCGCGAAGCCTCGGTCGTCTTTGCAATCACACCCGGCGTCCACTCGACCGGTTGTCATCAACAAATCCACAACAGTTATTCATTCGCGAGTCACGACCCATCAATGTCACCACACTCCAAAAATATCACATCAACGGTGACGACATCTTTCGTGATTGACCAACCAAACGTCAGCGTGCGCCCACCGCCGGTCATGACTCGCCCCCGAGTCCCTTCCGTGCCCCCGCCCTTCGCGCGAACGTACGTTTTCCCCCAGACCGCGGCGGGGCGGCGGCGTCGTCGAGCGAGGCGTTCGTTCGACGCGCGCGCGAGGTCGTCGAGGTCGACTCGCGAGCGGGATGCGTCGAGACGTAATTCCCTTGGGCGGAATCGCGCGCGAGATGGTGGACGCGAGCGCGAGCGCGAGAGACGCGGGAGAGGTGCGACACCCATCCACGCATCCGCGGAGACGCGCGATGAGGATGATTATTCGCGAGGCGACGCGCGACGCGACGCGACGCGACTCGACGCGACGCGACGCGACGGACGCGCGGGGGGAATACGTGCGCGTGCACGGATCGCGCGCGCGCGCGGACGTCGCGCGGACGGACGGATGGACGGACGACGGCACGCCCGAGGTCGAGACGACGCGGGGCGAATAATCGATAATCATCGGCGGCGCTTCGGTCGATCGGTCGGTCGGTCGCCGTGTGATGAAAACCTAGGTATGAGGGGCAGTCATCGATTAATCGGTGTGGAATTGATTGATTGGAGGAGGAGGCGAGAGAGAGAGAGAGAGAGAGAGAGAGAGAGACGAGAGAAACGACTGACGATGATGACGACGGTGTGCGCGCGCGATAGGGGGTGTTGAAGAGCCTGAATCCGGCGCATCTCAAGGCGCTGCTCGGACAAGAGGTGTCGATGACGCTGAGCGACGGCTCGACGAGACAAGGAACGGTGTACTCGCTCGATCCGGAGTCGTTCACGATCGTGCTCGCGACGCCGACGAGTGTGAGAGGGGGAGTTGGATCGAACGCGTGGAAGAATGGTGAGGATCATCGCGGCGATCCGGACGCGTGCGTCGTGGTGCCGGGGCACGCGGTGGCGGCGGTGGAAGTCGTGGGTGGGAACGCGTTGGCGTTGGACGCGTTGAATGGGCGGAAAAATAATGTGGAAGTGAAGAAGTCACTCAAGTCGACGAATTCAGGAGGGTTACGAACGGTTTCGTGGGGAGAGAACAGCTCGTACGCCGGCGTAGCGGCGCTGTTGAAGCCCACGGTGAGCAAACAGTTGGACAACGTGAAACGTTGTCTTCGCGAAAACATGGTGCCGTTCACCGAAAGACATACGCTCGAAGGACCTGGTGATGTAGAACTTCTCGTTCTCGGCTCTCTCATCGTGAGCCATCCGTACACCGCTGATTCCTGCTCGTGTCCGAATGAAATCGTCCTCGCGAGAATCCGAGAGCTCATCGCCGAAGCTAGTTAGATACGACCACGATTACGAGGACGGAAGACGAGCACCCTTGAGTGTAGACTTCGGCCACACATCGCCAATTAGATCATCTGAACACTTTCCGGCCGCGCCGCACTGCTAATAGAAGAATAGAAATTTGCCTTGACTCATTCGTTATTCGAAAAATACCTACTCCCTCGCCTTTTTTGACGCCGCGCGCTCATCCTCCGCGCGCAGGACATGGATACCTCGCGTGAGCGCTTCGCCGAACTCGATGGATTGACCTTCATCTTCGCACGTCGCGTTCGCTTTGTTCAAGGCGCACGCTCGCGAAAACGCGCGATACGCCTCGAGAAGCTTTTGCGGCGGTCTGACACTCGGCATGATGGGTCGTTTGATCGCTCTGACGTACGTCTGCGCGAGGATGGTTTCCAACATCAACGATTGCTGACGATGTTTAACCGCGTGCGCAGAGAGTTTTCGTTCCCCCGC
>VIBC01000018.1:0-19421 GCA_009618255.1 Ostreococcus sp. SAG11 | reverse complement strand
TTGGTGGCGACTCCGCAAGACATGGACAAGCTTCGTAAACTGAGCAAAGAGTGCGGGATTCCCAACCTGAGCATTTCGTGCGTCAATTTCAATCGTGGACGATATCAAATTCCCACGGAGAAAGTCCCGAGCCCATCAGAGTTTACGACTGTCAATAGCGTGGTGGCTTGCAGTCATGATGTGGTTTTCAACTATCTCGTGGATACTGCGCAAATAGAGCGTTCTGTGCTCATGCGCGACGAAAACACGGCGAGTTCCATGTTCCACCGAAACGTGGCGAGGCAAAAGCAAATCGGCCAGATATTCACCGAGAGGAGAAAAATCTTCATGAGCGGTGAAACAGTTCGTAACGAAGCTTTCAGAAGCATGAACCAAGTGAGCAGATTGGGGACAGATCCGAAAGCACAAATCGCGCGATTGCAAGCGATCATCGAGACGAAGAAAGCAGATGCGCAGGCGCACAGCAGGGATGAGGTGGGGGCGATGCAGGCTGTGAAAACCATCGAGAACACGCTTAAACAGAAATCGAAGGAACTCATAGACTGTGAAAAGCGATCTCGTGCCGCGACGAATGAGCTTCAGCAGGCGAAATTAGATGCTGATGATACGAACACTTCCGGCATCGACGTGAGCACGCTTCAGGAGGCGTTGGACTCTCTCAATGCAGAGCTTTCCACCCATCAACGGGCGCTCAAAGAAGTTGAAGAGAACTGGTCGAGAGCGAAACAAGCGTTTGACACCTCCGCGAGTGAAATCGCGGAAAAAGTGTCCCTGGCGGCTTCGTACAAGAGGGAAATGGAACAACACATGGGCATCATCCGGAAAGTTGAAGCTGCGTATCGCAAAGCCGCCAAAGACATCGAAAAAGTGAAGGCGGAGATTGAAGCGGGCACAAAAGTCATCGCATATGAAAAGGGTAGATTGACCGGTCTTAAGGAAGAAGCTGAGAAGGTGGCTATGGACACTACCAAGGAGATATGCGATCGCGAGGTGGCGGAAGCCGCTGGCGACGTCACGCTGAACCCCGATTCTTTGTTGCGCATGTATGAATCAACCAAGGCGCAAATGCGTGCAGAAGAAGGTAGACACAAGAGACCACTCGAAGAAGTCAGCGACGAGCTGTCAGATAGACGAAGAAAGCTTCTCAAGCTGGAGAATGGCGTCGGGAGCTCCGAAAAGATTCTCCGTAAATTGAAAACTGGCATCAAGAAACGACAAAAGACCATGGAAAACAAGGCTCATTTTGTAGCTAAGAACGTTTCACATAGATTCAATTGGCACATGACGAGAAAAGGACACGCGGGCCAAGTTATTATCGACTACGAGAACTCAAAGTTGACTCTTCACGTCAAGGATGGAGCGAAGTCTAAGACGATCACCGACACCCGTTCCATGAGTGGCGGCGAGCGCTCGTACTCGACTTTGGCGTTTAATCTCGCACTCGGAGATGAATCCGACTCTCCTTTCCGCGCCATGGATGAGTTCGATGTCTTCATGGACGCTGTGAATAGAAGAGTGTCCATCGAGACTCTCCTCAATTTCGCGAGAGAGAACGTCGACAAGCAGTTTTTGTTCATCACGCCGCAAGACATCAGCGCCGTGGACGCCACGGCGGCAGATATCAAGATCCAAAAGATGCGTGCCGCTCGGCCGGAGTAGACTTTTGTTCGCCCGATGACGTTTGCCTACAGTACATGTAACTTACAATTCTACCGCTAATTCTCGCGCCCAGACCGAGAAGCGCGCGCGCCTCAAGGCGTCAGTCACGTTTGGTTCTCTCGGCGTCGGAATCTTCGCCCTCTGAGAACCCCTCATCTTCCACCCCCAACTCAACCTCCGGTGCGCTCGGTGCGCGCACGTACTTCCAATATCGAAACAACCCACGCACGCTCTGCCACAGCTTGTACGCCATGAAGGCGAAAAGCGCCCCGAAGATCAATTCTTCGACTTTGAGTGAGAGATAATCGCCCTCGGTCGGATGCGTCGGCGTTCGGATGCGATGGCGTCCGGATCCGAGATCGCGCACGGCGTTCGTGGAGGAACCATCCGACGATGCTTTCGCGTTCGACATGCAACGCGATGGGCGATCGAAGCGGGGGAAGGTTGTGTGGTGACGGTAGTTACACTGTTCAGGTGAGTATTGAAACAAAAACGCTCACGGCTTACATTTGCTGGTTCTCGACAATCTTATGGCGATGTTCCTCGATATTTTCGTGAGTGAGCTTCACGAGTTCGCGGCGTTTCAGCGGTTGCTTCGTGAAGGGACAAGTATCGGGCGCCTCGGGCTGACGAAGGATTCTGCACCACGTTTCGTAACCCGCGACATGACCGAACGGCGAAATTGCCGGCTCTTCGATGGGCATGCGCGTGATGGGATCGACAAATCCAGGTAATACTGGAAGTTCCTCGAATTCGTCGTCATCTTCGACGTCACTCCCGTCGGTGTATGTCTTTTTCGCCGCTCGTCCGCTACGACGAATATCACCCAGCTTGACGTTGCAGTGGAACGCTTTATCTCCTTCGCTAAGCTTCTTCTTTTTCGGCTTTGACGCCTTTGGCTTCGGCGCTGCTTTTGGTTTCTTTGGCTTGATGACTTTCTTCACCATCACCATGCGCGGCTCTCCAGGGACAGGTTCAGCGCGAGTGAAGCCTTTGTTCTTAAAGTTGAAGCGCAACTCTCCCGATACTGGATCCAACATGTAGTTCTCGTCGAGAATGACCTGATTTTTCACGAGGGTGCGGTAATAATTCGAACACTGGTAACCGACGCGCCCCTTGATGCTCTTAGAAAACGTCCCCCATTCGTAGTTGGCCTTGCCGTCGGGAAGGGAAGCGAGGATATCCATGAAACGCTGATGCTCTTCTGGCGTCCACTTACCGTTCGCTTGCTTCTCACCTGGCTCGTTGAAACGGTAGTAATATTGGTTTTCATTCTTTTCACGATTTTTCCAAGCCTTAATGCGCGCCTCAGACCAGCCCTCGTACGGATCCACTTCCGGTCCTGCTAGTTCCTCGGCCTCTTGAGCGCGCGCGATGGCGTCGTCGAGACGTAAGCGCTTGACATTCACATTCTTCTTCGTGTGTCGCACGAATTGGACACCGAGACTTTCTTCTAGAATATACTCCGTCTCAAAGAATTCCTCCGGCGCACCTTCCGCCTCTCCGTCGCTCTCTTCATCGAATCCGAAGGACGAGCGACGCTTACGCATTCGCTCGAGACGCTTATTAAACTTCTCCGTCGCCGCCTGACCCGCCTTTGAGCTGTGCGCCCGGCGCTTCAACGCATCTTCTTCTTGAATCATAAACCTCACCGACATCAAGAACGATTCTCCATCTTGAGCTTCCGAAAGTCGATCGCTCGCCTCGAACTCGTTCCCGTTGCACACTCGAAGCACCATCTCCGCCTCGCGTTCCGTCAAATTCTTATCCGAATTTCCCAGCATTAACTCATCAATCTTCTCCTTGGTCGTCTTTTCTTCAAACGTTTTGAACCGATTCTGCAGCGCCGCGACGCGTTCCGCGATCAATCGTCGCTGTTCCTCCGTGAGCCCGTCGTCCTCGTCCTCCTCCATCATCCACGCCGGCTTGTCCACCGCTGTCTTCGTCTCCGCGTTATCACCCGCCTCGACCGCGCGCGGAGACGCCGCCACCTTGACCTCATCACCGCCCACCACCGCCGCGTTCGCGATCGCCATGTCGTTCTCGCTCATCGCGCCCGACGTCGCCGCGTTCGTCTCTTTTAAAATTTCAAATCCTCTCGGAGATGCGAGGCGCGCGTCGCTCTCTTTCGCGCGCGGTCGGTTCTCGGACGCCGTTCGATCGACCGACCGACGCAAATGATGTCTCTGGACGGATCGCGCGATTCGCGACTCGACTCGACGCGTTCGTCGCGCGCGCGTGTGCCGACGTCGGACCGGCGAGCGCGCGTCTCGTCTGTCTTTCCCGCTCTTTATCTGTGTACCCGCGTGGAGTTGTAATGGTTTCAAAGTATCTGGAGTACTTTTCGTGAGTCCGATTTATGTGTTGATATAGAGACCAACACACACGAATCGTCTTTAGAACCATTCAGCAAACGATACAGTACGTACCGTTTGTCCGTTAGTTTCCAAATTCTGGGCATCTGTCCTCAGAATTCAAATTCCAGACGACGGACGACGACGGGCGGCGAGACTCGCCGTCGCGACGCGCGACGTCGGACGCGCGAGCGCGCGACTCGTGCGAGAGAGAGCGTCTTCTTCTACCACCATCACCCCCGCGCGCGTTCTCGCGACCGCGCGATCGCGAGAGAGGAGCGAGAAGGAACACGAGACACGAACGATGGCGTCGAGAGGAACGGTCGCGGACGTCGACGCGCCGTCGCTCGTCGTCGAGCTCGGCGATCCGTTCTTCGCCGACGTGCGCGCGGACGCGTCGCCGCTTCGCGGATTCGTGGACGCCGGGAAGATTCGCGAGATCGAAAAGCTCATCGCGCACCACGGAGGGGTCGTCGTCGGCGAGGGCGAGACGGCGACGCACGAGGTGCGCGCGCTGGGACGCGCGGCGACGGGGACTCCGGGCGCGACGTGCGTGCATCCGGAGTGGGTGCACGCGTGCGTAAACGCGAAGAAGATGTTGGACGTCAAGAGTCACGTGCTGTACGCGCCGCCGGTGTCGTTGGAGGGGATGGAGAGCGCGCGCGACTGCGTGGTGTGCGTGACGGGATATCAAGGACAGCGAAGACGAGACGTGGAGACCATGTCGAGGGTGCTGGGGGCGAAGTTTCAGAAGGCGTTCGATCGGCACGTGACGCACTTGGTGTGTTACGAGCACGCGGGGGCGAAGTGGGAGAGAGCGAGAGATTTGGGACGAGCGAAGATTGTGAATCACCGGTGGTTGGAGGAAAGCGTGACGAGGTGGACGCGCGCAGACGAATCGGCGTACGCGTCGAGGAGTGGGAAGGAAGAGGATGAATTGGCGGCGCAGTGCGTGCCGGACAGCGAGGGCGAGGATGAGCCGGTGGGAGAGAAGGAGACGTCGGTCATTCCGGATAGTGTCGTGGAGGGCGTGGCGAGCGGCGGAAAGGGGAAATCCGCGAGCGACGCGAACATCGTCGTCGCGCCGCTCGTGTCTCAGCGAACACCGGCGCCGACGAAGACGAAGACGAAGACACCATCGACGTTTTCGACGAAAAATCGAAGCGGTGGTCGCGGTAAGTCCGCCAACAAGGTGGCGAGCACGAGCAAAACTTCCTTCCGTTCGCCGGATTGGGAGGAAGAGGCGAGACGAGGCGCGCACGTCAAGAAGAGCACACGAAGTCGAATCGATCCGAGCGTGCAAAGAGCGCTGCGAGAAGGCGTGAGTCAGCCAGATCCGACGTTTGTCGGTTTGATCGGTAGTCCGAACGACATCGAGACGGCGTTCGGTGGTAGATTTGCGCCCTCAAACGCGTGGTTCAATTTTTTCGATGACGGCGACAACGAACCTCTGACGGATATGGCGACGTTGGACGACTTTTATGGATTGATGACGAAAGGTCGCCGCAGTTTAGGCGTCAGCGATGTGGATGATAAAATTCGTCGCATTCGGTCCGGCGAGACGCGCTTCGAAGTGTTCGAAATGGGGATATCCGAGGCTAGAGAAGAAGAGGTTCTTCAGCCCAACAGCGGACTCGTCATGCAAACACTTTACAGCGGTACCGTCGTTTTGATTTCACAGGAGTATCGCCAGCACTGCGAAAAGATAGTACAACTGGTCGATGCTTTAGAGATGCAGCAGCAGCAAGGAACGATCGGCTCGATCGTGCACGCCATTCTGCACGTGGAAACCGCCAAGCAACCGGTCGTGCATGAAGAACGCGTCAAGCCGGGTCCAGAAGCTCTCATCAAAACGTTTTTGACTTTTTTGAAGATTGCGCACAACTTTAACGAAGTGGACAACGCGCAACTGTTTAACGAGGATGGTACGCTCGCGCCGGCGGATAAAATCATCACGTTGCCTGAGAGAGAACCTGGAAATTTGCGCGGTGTCGTGCTCCAAAAGGTGCAGAGGAAATTGCGCGACGTCCTCGCGGGGCTTTATGAATTACTAGCTGGACCCACAGAACCTGATCCGACGCAACATGCGCCTTACAGTCAGCAGGTGGTGTCCCAGGTGGAATTGAACGATGTGGAGGATGAAGTAGCGGAAGAAGAAGATGCGCCGCCGATGCCGCCACGCGAAGAAGAAGACGGGCCTCCCCCTCTCCCAGAGGTAGAGCCGGAGGCTGAGGTGGAAGAAGAAGCTGTTGAGATCCAGAAAGGATCGACAAAGCAATCGACACCGATCGTTCGCCCGAAGCGAACGCGCGCGGTAGCCACACCCGCGCAGGAGGAAACTGCGCAGCCTAGCAAGAAGAAAACGCCGCAGACGAAATCAAAGCTAACATCGAAGCAGGTTTCGACAACGAAGAAAGCCCAGTCGAGGCCACCGAAACGCGTCGAGGAGACGGTTTCTCTCAAGGTGAAGGCGCACATCACGCTGAGTGGCTTTAGCTCGGCGGGTATAAAGAAGTATTCGTCCATCGTGCGTAGAATTGGCGCTGAGCTTTGCGCCGGGCACGAATGGGATCCGTCCACGACGCACGTCATCTTCGGTGAGCGCGGGAGTCGCTCGATCAAGTTTCTCGCCGGTGCCGTTTCTGGCGCGTCTCTGCTCGACGTGACGTACCTGGACGCGTGTGCTCGCGCCGGAGAAGTGTTAACAGCGACGGAAAAGTATTTGTGGCGAGGCGGTCGAGGCTCTGAGATGGGTTTGATTTCCTCAAACGCTTCGAAACATTGGTCCAAAGTCCCCGGCGCGAACGCGTTCGCTGGTCTCTCCATCGCGCTCTTACCCTTCGCGCCAGGCGCGAAACTTGAACAAAAAATGCTCGACGTCGTCCTCAGGGCGGGAGGCGCTTCGTTATCGTCGGTGTCGTCAAAGGGCGACGTCTGTCTCACCCAGGCTCGCGCGCCGGATTTGGTCGTCTCCGATCAAGTTGATGCACGGTCGCTTGCGGATGTGCCTCGTTTGGAGCCGCTCGTCGAGAGCGGCGGCGACGTCACCATCGTGTCCCCTGAGTTTCTCAAGTCTTGGATCTCCACGCCTGAGACGGCGTTGGGCAACCACTGCTTGTTCGGCACGACTCTCAAAGAGGGGTCGATCGACGATGCGTTAGCCAAACGCGGTGAAACGTCGAAGAGGGACGCTGGTAGAGCTAAGAAGGTACCTCGAGCCAAGCCGGCGCCCAAAGCGGCGCCGCGAAAACAGAAGAAGAAGGGGGTAAGCGATGCACCGCCCGTTCTGATGAGCCAGCGCCAAACGCGCGCCAAACGCGCCGCGAACGCGCCCTTGGCCACGCGCGTGCGATCGAAGCGTCGCGTGCTCAAAGATTCGAATTAGACCAGACAAGTTTAGAATTTAATCATGTAAGTGTAACTGCATCATTTTACAAGAGTTTATACAGTACAAACAGTTATGACGCGACGCAGTGTTCACAGTCACGCACTCCTTTCGTCTACGAGAAACTAGGCGAGAATGGTATGAAGAATACTATGCGTGCTGAATTTAGTAGAAGCCGAAACCCTTGGCCGCGTTGGTGAGGACGTTGGAGTGAACCGGGTCCGCAACGTGGGATTGCCAGTTGGCGATCGGGCCTTCTTGGGTGGCGAGCGCTTGGAAGATGCAGCCCAACCACGCGAACATGGAGAGACGGCAGTGCTTGAGCTCCTTGATCTTGAGCTCTTCGAGGTCACCAGACTCGGCGAGGCCGAGCGGGTCGAAGCGGCCACCCGGGGAGACGTCACCGACGGTGAGTTCGTCGAAGACCGGGTCGGCAACGCCGGTACGGTACGCTTCGGCGGCGCCGACGAGAACGATCTCGATGATGAGAACGTTCCAGAAGGACGGGTAGCCAGAGCCTTCCGGCGCGAGCGGGGCGACGGCGCCCGGGAACTTGTCCGCGACGGCGGTGCAGTCATCCGGGGTGCACAAGGTACCGGCGGTGAACCACGGGATGCCGGTGCCGTTTTCGGCGGTCCAGGCACCGGTGACGCCGAGCATACCCCAGCGACCGTGGATGACTTCACGCTCGGCGTTCTTCTCGTCACCGAACGGGATGATCGGGGACTCACCACCACCCGGGTAGGTACCGAATTCCGGGTAGATGTCAGCCTTGACGGTCGTGGAGACGGACTTGGCCTGCGAGAGAGAGAAACGAAGGGTCACGACTCGTCAGTCACCCACCACGGACACACACAGATTCGGATGTGGATTTGATTTGACCGCGCTCACGCGGGGCGTATCGTATCCAGGAACGACCGCGACGACCGACCCGCGACGACGACGACGCGACGACGACGACGACGCGACGCGAACGCGACGACGCGAACGAAAAACATTTCATTCGCGTCGCGCGTCGCCTCGATTCGCGTCGCGTCCCATCGCGCGCGCCACGAGCGTTCCATCATCATCACTAATCATCGCTCATCATCGCGCGCGCGGGGTGCGATACGCCGCGACGCATCCATCCCCTCGAACCGCGCGCGCGACGCGATTCACCCCCGCGCGCGCGCGAGGACGCATCGAACGCATCGAAACACGCACTTGGACCTTGGTAGCCTTGAAGGCGGCGACGCGGCCGACGAAGGAGGAAGCGAGGAGCGCGGACATTATCGTAGTCTCAGAGTGCTGGAATGACGATCGAGTCGATCGCTCGCGCGGGGTCGATCGCGTCGAGGACGACCTCGTGTGGTTTGGTTTTGGTTTTGTACACACAGACAGGGATTTCGTATCCTCGTCTATGGGCATCCCGTGGTGTATTCGTGCGTGCGTGCGTCGTATCCAACTCCACGGAGATTGGATGGGGTTCGAGGGGTACACACTAGTGGCGTGCGGGCATCATATGTTCGGACGCGTGGTATCTTCGGACGCCCAGGCACCCCGAGGCTCGCGACGATTGGTCGAGAGAGCGCGACGACGACGCTCGGGGAGAGACGCGCGAGAGGGGAGACGACCGCGATCGGTGGTTCGAGTTCGAGTTCGAGTTCGAGTTCGAGTTCGACGCGCGCGCGCGCGAGGCGGCGGTGCGACTCGAACGCGGACGTCGCGTTCGGTCGTTCGTTCGGTCGTCTGTCGCGACGGTTTTAAATCGATTGCGACGTCGATCGTCGACGCGCGCGAGCGAGACGCGATCGATCGAGGCGCGGGGGGCGAGGAATCGAGGGGGATGGAGACGGGACGCGCGAGGCGGGATGAACTTCGCGAGGCGGTGGCGGCGTGTCGAGCGAGAGGGTTGAAACACGCCGCGGCGTGGGCGTGCGAACAGCTGTACGGTTTGGACGACGGAGGCGGAGACGCGACGACGAGCGGGGGAGGACTCGCGGCGAGTGGATTGGATGTGATGGGCATGAACGATACGTACTCGTTGGCGATGGCGTACTTTGATCTGGGGGAGTACAGGCGGTGCGCGCACACGCTGCGGGACGCGAGAGCGCCGCTGCCGACCTTTCTTCGCGAGTACGCGACGTTTTTAGCGGGGGAGAAGAGTAAGGGACAGTCCGGCGCGGTGGGTGGGGCGAGCGTGGACGGTGGGAGTGGACGGATCGATGCTTCGCAGCCGACGGCGATCGGAACGCGACCGCCCGGAGGCGTGGTCGAGGACGCTGGAGAGTCAAACGCCGAGCTCGAGTCTTTGAACCAGTGGTTGCGGGCGCAGGATGACACGGGCGCAAAGGATGGATTTTTGACGTTTTTGCACGGAATCGTCTGTCGAGAAAGTGGTCAACCGACGCAGGCGAAGACTTTACTCGCCGAGGCGTGTCGAAAGTATCCGCTCAACTGGAGCGCTTGGCAAGCGCTCATTCCGATGTTGGCGAGCGAGGAAGAGGAGAAAGCGCTCGATCTCCCGCGCGATCATTGGGTGTACACGTGGTTCATCGGCGTTTTCCAGCTCGAGATGCAAAAGAACAAGGAGAGCTTAGTCACGTTCGACTCGTTGAGCAACGATTTCCCGCAGAGTAAGCTCTTGTTGGGCCATGTGGCCGAGGCGCATTACAACCTCCGAGAGTTTGAAGAGGCTCATAGCATCTACAAAGATATGCAAGAAGTCGATCCGTATCGCGTCGAAGGCATGGACAATTACTCAAATGTGCTCTACGTCCAGGAACTGTTTGCAGAGCTGTCTCATCTCGCACACCATTTGGTGAGCACGGACAAATACACGCCGGAGACGTGTTGCGTTGTGGGCAACTATTACTCGTTGAAATCCATGCACAACAAGGCTGTGGTGTATTTCAAACGGGCGCTCAAGCTTAATCCACGTTATCTCAGCGCGTGGACGTTGATGGGACACGAATACGTCGAGATGAAGAATCCGGCGGCGGCGATAGACGCCTACAGACACGCCGTGGACATCAACCCGCGTGATTACCGCGCGTGGTACGGTTTGGGTCAGACGTACGAAATCTTACAGATGCCGTACTACGCGCTGTACTACTACCAACAGGCGGTGAAGCTTCGACCGGATGATTCGAGAATGTGGTGCGCCATGGGTCAATGCTACGAGTCTGACCAGCTTAGAATGTTTACGTCAGCGATTCGATGCTACCAGAGGGCGGTGGCGAACAACGAGGGCGAGGGCATCGCGCTCGCAAAGCTCGCCATGCTCCACCGAGAGAAGAATCCGAAAGCGGCGGCACATTATTACATCCTCAATTTGAAGCGTTTAGACAAGGAAGACTTGGAAAGTGCGGAGAAGCACGAGGCGTTGGAATTCCTGGCGCATTACTACATGAAGGAGCAGCGTCTTCAGGAAGCCGAGGCGGCGTGTGCGCGTCTGCTCGACGTTTCGGGCCCAGCGAGACACGCGGCGAAGGCACTTTTGCGCGAGATTCACAGCATGCAAAGTTTGCAGTAATTCTTTTCAATACACACCTAGAGAGTGATTAGCTACACATCTACGGTTCAATGAGATCTTGGCGAATCTCGTCGAGCAAGTTGCCGAGTAAATTTTTCCCCGTCCCATCGCGACCGGCGCCCCAGACTGGATCGACGGGAGAATCTTCGATCAATCGCACGCGTCCATCGCTACAGACGGTGTGCAGAAGCAATTGACGCGGTCCATCGTGGCTCTTGAGTTTTTCCATCAATGCGCGTCGCATGACTTCAACCTTTATGTCTTCCCAATCAGCACGAACGCACTCCGGGTACTCGATCTGCGCGCCGCGACCGATCTTCGCCGCGGTTTCGGGAGTCACGGCGTTCTTAATGTCCAAATATATCTGACGCGCGGTGTCGTTATCGACGCTGGCGAATTTCTGCGCCTGATAATAATGTTCTACCGTCATCCACACTTCGCCATCCATGCTCACTGGAAAGGGCGAAAAGTTACTCAGCGCGCCGTGCTCGTCCCAAGCCTTGTAAAACTTGATCGGAGGCAACTCGTCCATCTGACAGCATTCGTCTTTGTCGTCGTCGACCAGTGACGCGACCGCTTGCTCGACGAAGATGAGCGACCCGTCGTCGGCGCGTTCGTCGTCGTCGGCGCTCTCGCCGACGTCGAAATCCATACCGCGCAAGCCGAACCCGACCCTCGCCATGTGCCCGAGTCTACCCGTGCTTTGTGAGTTGGGAACGTATCCACGAACGAGAATATCCCGGCCGCACGTCTCGAGATGAATTCCAGACAAGGGCAGGGCGTCGTGCATGGCGTCCAATCCCAAATCGCCGAGCGGCGTCGGCGCCCGCGAACCGCCGCCGATGAGTTTCGGAGCCACGAACGCCATGACGTTGTGAAAGACGCCACTTCTCATCGCTGGTGCGGCGAGACCACCGCCGCACTCCCAGAAACAGCGAAGGAACCCTCGCGCATACATGTACTCCGCGGCGGCGAGCGGCGTAAATTCGTCGAATTCAATCACCTCGACGCCCTTGGCGCGCAACGTGCTCTGAAACTCTGGTCGCGCACCCTTGGTCGTGCACACGATGGTCGGCGCGACGCCGCGCACGTTCCACAACTTGGCATCTTCGGGCAAATTCAACGATCGACTGAGAACGACGCGAGCGGGTTGGAAACCGCTCTCTTCTCGACACGTCAACCGCGGATTATCCTTTCTCACCGTCTCGCCTCCGACGACCACCGCGTCGGCGCGTTTACGCTCTCGAAACACCCGCTCGCGAGCCTCCGCCCCCGTGACCCACGAAGAATGTCCAATCGCCGTCGCGATCTTCCCGTCCAGCGTCATCGCGTACTTGTATACGCTAAACGGCAGTCGCGTCGCCACGCGATACAACAACGCCTCGTTCGTCTCTCGACACCGTCTCGCCGCCTCACCCTCCGCCCCGTCCGCCGCGGGATCGAGCACGTCGACCTCAATCCCACGTTCTCGCATCGCTCGCACCGCGCGTCCTCTCAAACCCGGCAACGGGTGCAACATGCCCACCACCGCGCGCGTCGCCCCCGCGGCGACCACCGCCTCCACGCTCCTCGTCTCCCCCGCCACCTCCCCGTGCACGGGCTCCAGGTTCACGTACACCGTCCCCCCGCCGCTCGCCTCTAAACACACACCGCGAGCCGCTAAATCATTCGCGCACGAAATCTCCGCCCGCGTCGCTCCCTGCCCCTCGTGACTCGCCTCGGCGACGACGCGTCCCGACGCGCGCTCCGCCACCGCGCACGCGCTCAGCGGGTGCGGCGCGCTCTTCCCCTCGCACTCGCGCGCGAGTTCGCAGCACCGAATCACGCGTTCGGCGTCCTCCTCGGACACGCCGCGCGTCGTCGTCGGGCGCGTCGAGCGCGCGCGTCGACGTCGAGTCGAGCGCCGCCGAGTCGCCGTCTCGCTCGCGCGCGACGCGGTGACGGCGCGCGCGATGGCACCATCGCGCGCGCGCGTCGCGGACATCGCGCGCGACATCGCGTCGGTGTCCGCTCGCTCGAGAGACGTCGGGGTGTGACGGGGAGCGAGGAGAAGACGGAACGAATGAATGCATGAAAGCATGAAAAAGAACGCGCGCGCGCGTCGTGTGTAAAGTCGTGTTTCTGTTACATGACTACCGCGTCAATCGGACGCGGACGCTGCGCGATATATCTACTAGTGATTGCGTTTGTATCTTCTCTTTGTGTCGTCGTCGTTCACGCCGGGACCAACGGCGGGGCCTCGGTGTGCGCCGGAGCGGCGCGGCGCTTCTTGACGACGCGTCTGCGCTTCTTGACGACCTTTTTCCTCGTAAACTGACGAGTGGCTGAACTCGCGGATTGAGCGATGGTGGCGTGAATGGGGAGACCTAAAGCGAAAAGACGAGTGGGTTCGCCGATCTGGTTGTTGACGATGCGACCGAGCGCCGTGGCGGACACGGAGGACGCCAACGACGTGAGGTGCTCCGTCATCCACCGATCGGCGCCGCCGAGGAGTTGGTATCTCAAGTTGCACGAAATACCGAGAAAGGCGCCCATACCGAGCGCGGACGTCTTAAAGTCCGGCACCGGAAGCGCGGGTTCCCATCGCTCACCCTTTGATTTCTTGTGCATGGCCAACAATCCAGAGTTGATGGCGGAGAACGCTCCGCCCGTCAACGCCCCCACCGCCGACAGCTCCGCCGCCTTGGTGAGCACGCTCAACCCTCGCGTGGCGTTGGTGTATTGTCGAAGCGGACCGGCGCGATCGAAGGCGTTGTTTGGCATGGTGGCCATGAACTTTGAGAACCCATTCGTCGCGGAAGACCCGAACGAACGCACCGGGGTGACGCACCACACCGTCAAGGCGTTGGCGAGAGACAACTGCATGACGTTGCTCAGCGCCAAGTCCCACTCGGATTTGAGGCGGTCGCCGCGGTGGGCGACTTCGTACATGGTGGCGGCGCTAATCGTGACGACTTGCTCAAAGGCGAGCTTGTACAAAAAGGCTGGATCAGCCATGAGTCTGCCGACAAAGGCACGCGAAAACGCCTGCGGTGTCCCCCGAGAGACGGCGCGCACGACGCTCGGTCGAACGTTCACCGTCATGAAGCGCACGAGGGCGAGCGAGGACACGATGCCCATCTCGACCGCCATGCGAATACCCCCCGGAAGCGACTCCATCGTCTTGAACCACTCGGACAACACAGCCTGAATGGCTTTTCTGTCGAACGTCTCGCCGATGGCGGCGCGCGTGCTAAAAAATCCCTCCTCTCCGTCGTCGTCGTCGCCCTCCTCAAAGTAGTCGTCGTCGTCGCCCTCGTCCCCGTCGCCGCCGCCGCCGCCGTTATTAATCTTACCGCCGTTGTTTCCACCCCCACCACCGTCGGCAAGTTTCGGACTCGCCACTTGCGCCTGTTGTTGCAAGCTCAAACCTGACTTTTCGAGCGTGGCCGCGCCGCCGCCTCCGAGCTGTCGCCCGATTCTCGCCATGGCCGTCGTCGGCGCGCGCATCGACGCGTCGAAACCTCGTCCGATGGATTCCTGCGCGCGCGAGAGAGCGTCGAGCGTCAGTCGTTTCGTTCGCGTCATCACGCATCACCACCACCCTCCGTCCCGCACGAGTCCCCTCGCGTCCGTCGTCCCCTCTTCGCGCGCAATCCGGATGGATAACTCGAACCCATTAGGTTCCCCCACGCCCCATCGCGTGCCCTCGCGCGCGCGGGTCGCCATCCGCGCTCGACGCCTCGCGCGAGCGCCGCCTCGACGCGATCGCCCCTCCGACCGCGCGCGATCGACGATCCAAAAATACACGCGCGCGCGCGCACCTCATTCGCGAGCGATCCCGAGCCGCCGCCGCCGTCCATCGCCGCGACGACCGCGCGCGGCGCGCGGCGCGCGGGTTTGCCCATCCGCGCGCGCGCCGTCTTCGTCGTCGTCGCGCGCGACGCGAACGCGACGCGCGACGCGCGCGACGAAGACATCGACGACGTCGTCGTCACCATCGACATCGACATCGACATCTCCTCTCGCGCGCGCGTCCACCGACGTCGCCGCGCGTCTCGCACTCACGCGCGCGGCGAGCAATTCCTTCGATTCCCACGGCTGCGCGTCGTCGGGGGTCGCGCGTGGGTGAGGGGGGGGGGACTGAATCACCGATCATGACTCAAAGAATCGAACCTTCCATCGGCCGTCTCGACACGTCGTGTCGGCACCCCGGGGGCGATCGTGACGAGTGATGACCGGTCGAATGAAGGACTCCATCGGATCACGCGACGCGACTCGACTCGATCGAGTCCATCGACTCGATCGACCGATCGATCGAGTCGATCGAGTCCATCGACCGATCGGTCGGTCGCCGCGAGGGATGATTGATTCGATTCGCGCGAGAGCATGGCGACGACGACGACGACGACGACGACGACGACGGTCGTTCGTGCGAGTGCGTTCTCGACGAGGACGACGGCGAGGACGCGCGCGAGGACGCGCGTGATGGCGTCCAAAAGCGGTGCGCCCGGGACCGACGCGTCGTATCTGTTGTTGACGCTCGAGTACGTGGACGACATGGTGGAGAAGCGAGGGCCGTATCGAGAGGAACACCTCGCGGGGGCGCGAAAGGGTTTCGACGAGGGGAAGATCGTCATGGCGGGCGCGTTGATGGATCCCGTGGACGCGGGGGTGTTCGTGTTCAAGAATTGCGAGAGGGAGGAGGTGGAGGCGTTCGTGGAGGCGGACGCGTATTACAAGGCCGGATTGATTCCGGGGTACTCGATTCGACCGTGGATGGTGGTGGTCGGGAACTAGCGAGGCGTGCGCTCGGTTGTGATGAAAAAAGAATAAATAAATAAATAAGGCGACGCGTGCGTGAACGTCGGTGGATTCGTATCGTACTGTAATCTAGCTATGGAATGTCGCGAAGCGGGTTAGTAAAAGGCGTCGACGCCGGACGCGTCGCCGTCGAGAGCGTTCTTGATGGCGAGGATGGTGAAGCCCAGGGTGAACAAAAGACCAAAGTTGACGAAGAAACTCAGGAGTCGACTCTTTCGAGGGGTGAATCCGAGTTCGATGGCGCGCTTGAAGCTCTTCGCGGAGGCGTCGACGACGCGTCGACGCTTGGCCGCGTCGGAGCACGCGAGGAGCTTCAGAGCCAACGTGGGATGCGTGTAGAACATGACGTTGGCCAAATCGAACTCGTCCATGTTTCTTACGTCATCTTTGCTCACGTCCTCGAGACCGATGGCTTCCATGTAGTACGGATCGACATTTTTCATCAAATCGAAGACTTCGTTGACGCTGTCCACAGCCTCTTTAGCGTCCGCGGGCGACGCGTCTGACTCCTCGTCCTCGATGGGCACAGCGTCGACGATGATGTACGGCTCGGTTTGCGCCACGCGAAGTACTTTGAATCTTGTTGTACCCTTGGCGCACACGGCCAGCAATCGACCGTCGACGACGACATCGTGGCTCTGCAACTCCATCATCGTGCCGAAGCTCGCGATTTGGCCATCCAACCCGCGAAACAAGGCCCCGAAGGCGTTCGTGTTCACGAACTCGTCCTCCGGTAAACGACCGAACCCAGGAACGATGTCAAACTGACGCTCTCCCGCTTCGTAGGCGTCGATGACTGGAAGGGCGTTGAGATCGATTTTCGATTTACCGTCCAAACCTCTCAACACGCGGCGTCCTCTCTCGACGTGAAATTCCCCCTCGTCCGTCTTCACGGCGGAAGAGGACATCGGACTGTCTTCGTCCACGCCCTCACCGTTCGGAATGAGTTTAGAAAACAGCGTCAACCATCTCGGTTCAAACAAGTTGAGTCTGACGTACGACCCAGGCATGGCCACAAACGGATACGGTATGACGGGAATCTGAAATTCTCCCGGCAATCGCACGATCTCCTCCCCCTCGCTCGATCTCGGGATCAACTCCATGTTTTCACTCTCCTCGTCCACCACGAACCGCTCTCCCGTCACCTTGTCGAACACCTCCGTCGGAAGCTTGAACCACTCGGGCTCGTCGCCCAAATCCTCGCCCCCGGGCGTGTCGTCCTTCATGGTTGAAAAATCCATCATCCCCAGCGGCACGTCCAGAAACACCGCCTGTAACCTCTGCACGCGCGACGTCGCCGCGTCCGACTTGGCGAACGCGCGCTGTCGACTCGTTCGCGCCTCTTTTTCCTTCCTCTCCTCGGCTTGCACCTCGGCCCGTCTGGCGTCCGCCTCGTCCATCTCCCGTCGCCGCCTCGCCTCCACCTCGTCCTCTCCCAACAGCGCGCTCAACGCGCTGAGAGAATCTTCCGCCCTGATCGCCACCGAACCGCTCGCCGCGCGCGCGCCCTTCCCGACGTCCGCGTCACCCGCGGGAGTCATCGTCCTCGTTCCCTCGTCATCATCATCTGCCGACCCCGTCGTCGTCGTCCCATCGCGTCCGCGTCCGACGTCCCACCACGCGCCTCGCGCGCGAACGCGTCGTCGCGCCCGCGTTCGCGTCCACCGCGGCTCGCATCCCTCGGGACCTCTCACCGCGGCGCGCGGACGCGTTCCCGCGCGCATCATCGCGATGACGATGACTCTCGCGCGTCGCACTCTGCGTCGTCTCTCGTCGTCCGCGCGTCATGGGAGCCGTGCGGGAGTACTTCGTGGATAAAGGATTAACCCCCGCGGACATCGTTCCCGCGTTCGTGTGCGTGCGCGCGAGGGCGACGACGCGGGAGACGCGGATAAAGACGAGACGCGCGCGCGACCGATTCTCGACCGATTCTCGACTGACGACGACCGACGACGCGCTCGCGCTCGCGCTCGCGCGCGCAGATTTCACGAGGTGATCTCCATCGCGTTCGCGGCGTCGACGTGGATCGGGTGTTACGCGTTGCGACCGTCGACGACGATGCTGCGACCGTTGGGGGAGACGGGAGTGGGGAAAAAGCTGGCGCCGACGTTTCGACGCGCGCTCGAGGCGGCGGCGACGCAAACGGCAAGAGCGACGACGAGAGTGCCGGCGCTGCGCGCGGCGAATCCGGAGCGGTTGACGCTGTCGTTGGCGGAGTCGTTGATGTTTCGAGGGGCGATCAAACCGATCACGTTCGGTGGGAAATTGTGGTTGTCGTATCGCTTCGTGGTGTGGACGAAGACGCTCGGCGACGGAGCGCGCGCGGGGACGGCGAAGACGCGGGCGAGGACGAGGGGTAGACGGGGTGGGAAGTCGACGGATGTCGTCGTGCGATGATGGTTCGTTGAATGCGATGTGTGTGTACTTTATTAATAATTATATCTAAAGCGTCATCTTCACCTCGCCGCGCGCCGCGTGAATGTTTGAAACGACTCGATCGCCACCGACGTGGTGTCCGACTTGAGATCGAGGCTGCGCACATCCTCCAACTGTTCTTGAAGGACTTGCACGGCTAAAGTTTTCCATACGTCACCCGCGGCGTTCTGCGCGCCCTCTGGCACGAAATTAAACGCCATGCGGAAGAGCACGCGCGTCGAGCCCGGTTTGGCGGGCACGCACACGTGCAACTGTTCGACGAGCATGGACGTCCCGTCTCCACCCCCTAGGCGCGGTTTGAGCGCGATGGTGCTCGTGATCACGCACGAAGGCTTGAACACCACGCTCTGCGGCACGGGCTCGTACCCCACGCGCAGAGCCTTGGAGATCAAGCGCGAACCATCCACCGAGGCGAACGCCGATTGTCCCCTATTCGTCACCGACACCGGCTCCCGACGCGCGCGCTCGGTGATATCTAACAACCGCTCTACGACTATCTCGCTGTCCAGCTCGACGTCCGCGGTGACCTCCGCCATGGTCACGAACCCCTCGCCCGGCGTGAACATCCCCGGCGCGTTCGCATCCTCGGGATACACGTCCTCGTCCCACGACTCGGTGGCCGCGCGCGCGCCGACGAAATCGGCGGGATCGCTCGCGCCCGCCCACGCGAACACCATCCCATCCCTTTCGATCACCGCGAGCTCATCCGCGAAGACATTCTTCAGAAACCTGCACGACGGCATCTTCACCACCTCCCCGTTCGTCTCGTACTCCCACCCGTGATACGGACACTGCGCGCGTCCGTTCACGACTTTCCCCAGCGAGAGCGGACACGCGCGATGACAACACTCATCCTTCACGCACCCCACCTCCCCCTCTCGTCCTCGAAACAACACCCACGGCACATCAAACAAATCAAACGCCACCATCTTCCCCTCCTCTCGCAGATCGTTCGAGAAGCACACCGGAAACCAATAATCCCTCGCGTCTCGCGCGCCGTCGGCGTCGGCGTCGTCGCGCTCGCCCCTCGACGCGCTCGCCTCCTCCGTCACCGCCGCGCGCGTCGTCCACCGCGATCCACCCTTCCCTCCGCGCGATGCCTCACCATCGATCCCGCGTCCACCGCGCGACCATCTCTCGAACCGTTCATTCGCGCGCGCGGGAGGACGCGACGCGTTCGACGCGCGCGCGCGTCCGCGCGGGACGACGCCGGGGACGCGATGATGTCGATCGAGACGCGCGCGCATGGGTCGTCGCTTCCGCGCGACGA
>VIBC01000017.1:0-19672 GCA_009618255.1 Ostreococcus sp. SAG11 | reverse complement strand
AAGACGCGAGAGAAAACGTCGCGCGCGCGGTGGTGGGGTGCGCGATGGCGTGCGCGATGACGACGGCGGCGCCCGCGTCGGCGGATTCGTTGCCGGACGAGGTCGACGTCAAGGTGCTCTGCGACGCGGCGTGCGAACGAGCGCTCGAGGAGACGGAGATGGTGACCACGAAGAGTGGATTGCGGTACAAGGATATCGTCGTGGGTGACGGCGTGGAACCGCCGGTCGGGTTCCAAGTCGTCGTGGATTACATCGCCATGGACGACAAGGGACGCGTCTTCGATAACAGCTTGGACAAGGGCAAGCCGAACGATATTCGCGTCGTGGATTGCGTCGGTTCGGGTGAGTTAGACTCGTGCACGGTGATTCCTGGATTTGACGAAGGTTTATTGACGATGAAGTCCGGGGGGATTCGTCGGATGTACATCCCGGGCGAACTCGCGTTCCCGAAGGGCTTGGCGTCGGCGCCGGGTCGGCCCAAGGTTGGCGCCAAGGCGCCCGTCATCTTCGACGCGCACCTCCTGTACATTCCGGGCTTTGACTGATTTTATTAATGAAAAAAAATAAATTCTTCATCACAATCAACGTTGCGCGTGTTTATCTCAATAGTCCTCGCCGCGCGTCAACACCTCGACCCCGGAGGAGGGTTTCAACAAAATCGTGTGTTCGTATTGCGCGACGTACGACCCCTTGACGTCGCAGAGCGGAGGGTACGGTTGTACGATACCGTTGTCGCACAGGTTCTTCAGCGCCATCGAGTATCGCGTTTCGCCCAGACGGTCGAGGTATCGCTTGCAGAAGGCCAGCGTGCCAAAGTTTCGGTCGATGACGCCGAGTAATTTCTTGGCGCTCGGAAGGCGAAGCGGAACGTGTCCGACGTCGAAATTCTTCATGTAGTGACTGCATTCACCGTCTTCGATGACGTACCTGCGATTGAGGAGGAAAAGTACAGACGTCAGTAACGCGTCGCTCGCGCGCACGCCGTCGAAACGTCGTCGAGCGAGTGGAAATGTCAAGACCAATGGAGGCTGCGCGAACACTGGGAGGTCTCGCCTGGCGAGGTACGCGCAGTACTATGATATCTTGTTCGATGTACGATCTCGGCGACGAGCTGGCCCGGAAAAACTCCAGACACTAAGAAAACCACTGTAAGCGTCACGAGTGACGGTTTTCGCCGCGTGTAATTCGCCGAAATCGAAGAAAAAAAACTAACGAAAACGCGTGCTCGAAATGTACGCACCCTCTACCGGTCGAACCGAACGTCTCGATGGCGTAATATTCGCCCTCTTCCATCTTAGTTTGCACGCCACCGCGCACGATGGGTACGCTCTTACCCGCGACGTTTTCTCTCGCGTCTTCCATCCACGACGTCGAGCTCGCGCGCGCCGTCACCGTTCGTCGCGCTCGACGTCCCCTCGTCGTCGAGTTCGCGCGAGACGACGTCGACGCCCGCGGTCGCATCGTCGTCGTCATCCCCGCGTGCGTCATCGTCCTCGACGTCGTCCCGCGCGCGCGAATCGCGAACACGGACGTGCGTCGATCGTCGTTCGCGACCGAGATCGAGTCGCGTCGACGCGTCGTCGTCTCGCGCGCGACCACCGGTCGACCGACGTCGTCCCGACGACGATCGCGATCCGAACGCATCCATGCACGGCGACCAAGGAATACGTACGTCTCTCTCCCTCTATGTACCGAATGTCCGATCTTTTCTCTCTCTCTGTCCTTCACCACGCCCCGCCCGCTCGCGACGAGGAGAGAAGACGAAAAAAAAACGAAAAAAAACGAAAAAAAACGAAAAAAAAACGAAACGAAAAAAAAACGAAAAAAAACGACACCGACGAAACAAAACGAAACGGACGAAAACGCTCGGGGTGGAATGACGACCCATCGCGCGCGCGCGGAGAGGAAACCGCGCGCTCTTCGCGCGCGCGCGATGGAGGGCGTGCGAAGGGCGGAGAGACACCTGGCGCGAGGGGCGGAGACGAACAGGGACCTGTTCGGACGCGTGCGAGGACGGTGCGCGAGGTGCGACGAGTGCCCGGGTGGGTACCTGAAACGGGCGAACGAGTACGAGGGAAAGACGGGTGGACGATGGAGCGCGGAGAGCGGGGAGAGGCATCCCGAGAACGATGCGACGCTGATGAATTGTTCGACGTGTGGATGCCCGAGCGAGGCGCACGAGATTGACGAGTGCGCGGATTGGCGAGAGAGAGGGAACGACGCGTTCGCCGACGGGAGATACGAGGACGCCGCGGCGTGTTTCACCGCGGCGCCGGAGGTGAATAGGGGAGACGCGAAGTCATTTAGTAATAGATCGGCGTGTTTCATGAAGATGAGAAAATTTTCTCAGGCGCTGAGCGACGGAGAGCGAGCGGTGGAACTCGAGGGGAATTGGGCGAAGGCGAGGTCTCGCGTCGGCGCGGCCAACATGGCGCTGGGCCGGAGAGAGGCGGCAAAGCGGGCGTTTGAACTCGCGTTGAAACTCGACCCGACGTCCGAAACGGCGCGAGAGGGGCTGAAGACACTGAACGCGCCCGTGGTGAAATCGAAGGATGCGGAACGCCGCGAACGCCGCGAACGCGCGCCGTCGGCGGCGAGAGCGCCGACTCGGGCGCGCGCCGTTCACACGCACACCGCGGATGTCGACGCTCACGTCCCGCGAGCGTCCATCGAAGAGATTAAAACGATCTTGACTCGTTTGGAAGAATTACTGTGCGATGTTCGCGGCACCATCTCTCAGCCGTCTGAAAATAACGACGCCGATCCCGTCGGCGCGAGTGGCGAGGAACGAAATCGCCGAACAGTCACCACGCAGACACTCATGGAAGAAATCACGGCGACGACGACGTCAATGACGACGACGACGTCATCTTCGCGAGACGCGTCGACGAACACGACGACGCACGTTGAAATATTAAGCAGTGACGACGATGATATCGCCGAGATCGAGGAGGAAGAGGATGAGAATTGTCTGGCGCGGCGGCTGAGAGTGGACGCGACGGCATCCGACGATGCCAAAGACGAGGACGAGGATGCGCATTTGCGAGAACTTCTCGAATTTTTCCAAGACTTTGAGAACAATGATACATTAACGGACGAAGAACGAGAGGGAGTGCACGAACGCGACGGTGACGCCGCGTGGGCTGAGAAATGGGAGGAAGAACAATTTTTACGAAACGGAACTGCGGATAGAATCAAACCAATCAACGTCGAGAAACGAAAGCGAACGAACGAAGGGAAGAACGTCAGAGCTCCTGGTTTCAAGATTGACACGCTCAATGATTTGTTAAAGCCTCAAACCCCGCCGAAAGCCATGGGTGACGTTGATAGTGACGGCGTCACGCGCGGACCGTGCATGAAATGTGACGAGTGCTCGTCGTTTGCGAAACTCTCCACGTGGAAACGCCTACCATTACCGAACGTAGAGTCGCGCATGGACAAAGCGAGTTTTGATACTTTGTACAATTCGTTGTTGCTCGCGGCGGATGGTGAGAGGTGTGCGAGATGCGGATGTGAATCGACCACGCACGCCACGCAGAAGCAGCTCGCGCGCATACTTCAGCGTGAACGCATTGAAAAGGATAAAAAGGAAAACGAAGCGAACGCGCGCAGACATCGCGCGCGAATGGCTGCAGAAAGAGTTCAGGAAGCCATCGATCGCAATGAGTCGATATGCGAGATGACGTTCGATGCGATTCAGGGCGCAGAGCGTCTCGGTTGTACCGCGTGCTCCGAATGTTCAGGTTTTAAGCTCATATTTCCTCAGTCGGAGGCGAACAATCCCGAGCACATGGTCCACTGCTCCGTATGTGGTTGTCATTATCTTGAGCACGTGGTCTGCGAAAAGTGGGCAGAAGAGCAAGAAGAGAGCAGGCGAACATATGAGAGAAGAGCGTACGAAGAGCGCACTCGGCGCATGGAGCGGCGCGACCGCGAGACGCACGATGACGTCGCGCACTACAAAACGTTGGGCGTCGATACACACGCATCTGAAAGAGAGATCGCCAAAGCGTATAGGCGGGCGGCGCTGGAGTGGCATCCGGACAAGCACGCGCACAAATCTGAAAACGAGCGCAAAGTCGCCACAAAAATGTTCATTCGCATCAACGAAGCCTTCAAAGCCATCGGCGGTGGACGATAGTCGAAATGTGAAAAACATCTGTATACTACAAACTGTCTACGAAACGTTGGAAAAGTTTCAACCCACCCTCAAAATTTTCATCCACCTGTTGATCCGCCGGTTTCAGCACTGCGTGGCAAAAATCAATGTAGCGTGCCTCCAGCTTCGTCTCCTTCGCACAGAATCCGTTCCACTCATCTTGACAGGGCGCGACGCCAGAACGCTTTAATTTACCACTCTCATAGACTACGAGCAGCGACGTCCCGACCAAACGATACGGGAGCTCTCGCAGCGGCTCGGCGAGCAGTTGCGAGATGAGCGCCGGCCAAAACCAAGTGTTCGCCTCACCGGTGACAGGATCGCGCACGAACTCAAGCAACGTCTCCTTCGTCAAGTCGTCGCTCATTCGTATCTGTTTACACTCCTCCCTCGTCAATCGCTTCAACGCACCGCGTCCGTCGTACGTCTGCGCCCCGCACACTTTAAAACCCAAACTCTCGTGCGTCGTCCCCGCCTCCGATTTCGTCCGCTTCTCCGCGTACGTCGTCGAGTGCAGCGCGTCCCACGTGCGCACGCCTATCTTCAAGTCTATCACGCACGGTCGCTCGTACCCTCGCGTGAGATTCGCCAAACGAAGGTATCCCTCGACCTCCAACTCGTCGTCCCATCTCGACGTCGACACCGCGGGACACACCGGTATCCGCTGACGAACGAACGCTCGCAGCGCATCCACATCGTCCACCACCGCACCGCCTTCACCCCCGCTCTTCAGCATCACCGCCTGCTCCACCTCCACCGCCTCCTCCGCGTTCGCGCTATCCGACAGTCGCGCCGATCGGTGCACCTCCGCGTAAAACGTCAACTCCGTCTCGCTTCGCGCGTCCCCGACGTGCGGCTTATAAAACCACGCACCGCACTTGGACTGCTTCGCCATGCGCCCGTGCGCGTGATTCCCCGCCACCTGCGTCGCCGCGTCGACGAGCTCGCCCCGGCTCATCGCCCCGAGGGTAAAGGTTGAAAAAGTTAGTTGAGGCGCGTCGCGCACTGTCGCGCTCGCCACTCCGCGCGCGCGTCGTCCGACCGAGCGATATGTCGCCGATACCGTCGAGGCGATCGTGGCCGTTCGCCTCCGTCGACGCCGACGACGTGCGCGCGTTCGTGGACGCGTTGGGCGGAGACGACGCGCGCGTGTTGACGACGCGCGAGGCCAAGGCGAAATATAACTCGGATTGGATGAACAAATACGTCGGCGACGCCGCGGTCGTGGTGCTTCCGAGAGACGCGGAGGAGGTGAGTAACGTTCTGCGTCGGTGCTGGCGTCGACGACTCGCGGTGGTGCCGCAGGGAGGGAACACGGGACTCGTGGGTGGGGCGACGCCGACGAGGGACGAGGTGGTGGTGTCGTGCGAACTCATGAAGAGGATCATTACGATCGATGAGGACGCCGGGTGCGCGGTGTGTGAGAGCGGAGTGGTGTTGGAGGAGTTGGAGAGCGCGGTGCGCGCGAGAGGGATGACGGTGCCGCTGGATTTAGGCGCCAAGGGGAAGTGTCAGATGGGAGGGTGCGTGTCGACCAACGCGGGCGGGTTGCGCCTGTTGCGATACGGGAGTCTGAGAGGGAGCGTGTTGGGGTTGGAGGTGGTGTTGCCAAATGGGGATATCTTGGATCTCATTCGCACGCTGAGAAAGGATAACACCGGGTACGATTTAAAACAAATTTTCATCGGCGCGGAGGGAACGCTCGGCGTGGTGACAAAAGTGGCCATCATGACGCCGCGCGCTCCTCTGAGCGTAAACGTTGCCTTGTTCGGATTGAAGACGTTCGTGCAGTGCGTGGAGATGTTAAAGCTGGCGCGCGCTCGGTTAGGTGAGATACTGAGCGCGTTTGAGTTCTTCGACAAGGAGAGTTTGGATTTAGTATTGGCGCAACTCAAAGGGACGCGCGATCCGCTTCCGGGAAAACCGTGCGCCTTTTACGTCGTCGTCGAGACGAGCGGAAGCGTCGCCACCCACGATAACGAAAAATTAAAGAGTTTCTTAAAACTCGTCAAGGAGCGTCGCGTCGTGGTGGACGGCGTCGTCGGAAGGGATGAGAAGCACGCGTTTGCACTCTGGACGCTGCGTGAACGTATCTCGGTGGCGCTCAAGCACGCGGGAGCGGTGTACAAATACGACGTGTCTCTACCGACGGCTCGAATGTACAACTTGGTCACGACGTTACGCGAGCGACTCGATCCGATGTTTGGCGCATCCGTGAAAGTGTTGGGTTACGGTCACTTGGGCGACGGAAATTTACATCTCAACGTATCCTGCGCCGAGTACAACGATGCGCTCGCGAACGCCATCGAACCGTTCGTGTACGAGTACACGCGCGACGAAAAGGGTAGTGTGAGCGCTGAACACGGTTTAGGGGTGATGAAAGCCGAAGAGATTCATTACAGCAAGGACCGCGCTGCCGTCAAACTCATGGCGACGATGAAACGCGCGCTCGACCCGTATGGCATCATGAATCCGTACAAGGTGCTTCCCGCGGCGGCGGTTCGACTCGATGCGCCCGTGATGATGAGCAAGCTATAGATTTATCATTCATTTCTCTATGTAATCCTTCTCGTCGGTTCCGTCGTGGAGCGACTCGTCGACGTTCACCGCGTCTCGCTCCTCAGAGCGCGCCCACGGCATGGAATTCGAGCTCTTGCACTCGAGCTTGGATCAAGTGCTGAAACCACTGAGAGACGCTCTCAGAGACTTTGTCCTCGAACATCGAGTCCTCGCGCTCCTCGCGTTGTGCGTTTTACCCACGGGCTTGCTGTATCTGTCCCATCGTGCGGAGCGCGAATTAGAACGCGCGAACGCCGAGCTCGAAGCGCGCAAGCGACGGTGAGCTCGATCAAGCGGCCGAGTAGAACGCGCGCGCGAGTCTCCGAACGGCGCGATGTCGCAATCCGCGCGCTCGTCGCCGATGGCGAAGACTCGCGGGACGAGTGTCCCAGAGGTGGTAGCACTCGACGAGATTGGGCGCGCCACGGAGGCGGCGTTCTCGCGCGTGAGCAGCGCTCGATCGAGATTGGAAGCGCAGAGACGGGCAAAGTCCATGCCGAACACGCCCGTGACGCTCGCTCGCGCAGACGACGGTGTGAGCGCGTCGGCGCGAAACAGGGGACGAGTGGACGCTGACGCGACGAGGCTCGATTTTTTGAAAATGATTGATGAGGAAGAGCGAACGCAGGAAGAGGTCGCGGAGGATGCGAAACTGGAGAGCGCTAATCCATCGTCATCGAGTGACGCGACGGCGAGCGTTCGACCGCCGATGTCCGAGGTGAAGGAAGAGATGAGCACCGCGTCTTCGAAGTGCGACTCGCCGGCGAGAGAACCAGAGGTGGTACAACTCATCGAAGCGGCGATGGAAAAGTGTAAAGTTTTACAAGTCGAAGAATTAGATAGAGATGCATCCGTGAAGGAAACGAGAGACGTCGAACCGCGAGCGAGGGAAGAAGCGGTGGCAATACGGTCGGTCACGAACTCTCCTGCGCCGCCGCCGAAGTCGGAGCCCCAAGACGCGGGACGGCGAACTCAGTCGCCAAAGCCTGTGTCGAAACAATCGGGCGGTGATGTGAGCGCCGCACACGAAAGTTTCAAAGCGCCGGAGTCGTATCGGAATTCACGAGACGCATCTGCGGCGGCGGCAGCGCAACGCACCGGGAATGCCACGCCGGAATCAGAATGCGTCATAATGTAACAACATCAAGCCATGTTTCAAACTCTACTTTACGTTTCCCTAATACAGTTTACAACACCACGATTCACTCGTCGATTCACTCGTCGACGTCAAAGGAGAGCGCGCCTTCACCACACGCCGCCGGAGACGATTTGGAACGATTTTTGCGCTCTTTTCGCCCGATTGTCACCTGCGACGGTTTCACTGTCATGACGCGCTCATCTTCGAGCGTCGGACGCGCATCCTCGTCGATCAATTTCGGAGTCTTCTCCGTCTTTCCCACCGCCCATCCATCGACGAACGACAAATCCTCAGCCGGAACGACGACCGGTCCGTCCTCGTCCTCCGCGACGGCGGCGCGTCTCGAAAGACCCAACACCGCTCGACGAGCCTCTCGCAGCGCGTCACCGCCCGCGGTTCCACCGTTTTCAATCCTATCCATCGTACGCCACCTGTTATCTTCGGATAAACCTTTCCTCCGCTTCGCCTTGCGACCCAACGCGCCGCTCGCCGCCAAACTTTTCGAAGACACCGCGCCGCTCGCCCCTCGCGCCGTCGTCGTCTCGTCTACGCGAACCACCGCACCGTCGACGACGCGCACGTTCGACGCCAACGCATTCGTCGCCCTCGCGCGCGGTGCCTCCGCGCGCATCGCTCGATCGCGCGTCAATCCATCGTCCGCGCGTCCCAACATTCGAGACGCCACCGCGATTTCCATCATCGTGTGAGTTCTCCGCTTCCTCGGCGGGTTGTGCAGCGCGTCGTTGAGATGTTTCTCGCAGTGAAACACATTCTCGTGGCCCATTCACCCATTCGACGCGCCGCCGACGCCGCGGTCGTCGGTCCGTCCCTCGCGCGCCGACGAATGACGCGCTCGAATGAATGTCGACCGCGCGCGCGACATCAAAAATCGGGGCGCCGCGCGTCACTCGACGACGCGACCGACGAGCGACCGACGGAGACGACGAGTCGACCATGAAGGTGCGTTTCTCGCGACTGCGGCGACACTGCGTCGCCGAACGCGCGCGGCGCGACGCGAGACGACGACGAAGACGCGCGCGCGCAAACCTACGCCCCGAGCGCCCGAACGAGCGACTGACGACGGACGACCGACGCGACGACGACGCACCGCGCGAACAGGTTCGCACGTCCATAAAGAAACTGTGCGAGGCGTGTCGCATCGTGCGACGCCGAGGACGCCTGTTCGTCGTGTGCACGAAGACGCCCAAACACAAGCAGCGACAGGGCGTGCACACAGAGCGCGGCACTGGGCGAGAACTCGAACTCGTGAGCGGGGAGGGGACGACGTTCGCGGTGAGCGGGGTGGAGACGGAGGTGAAGACGTGTTGCGAGAGCGTGCGAGCGGGGGCGGCGATCGAGACGCGAGGATTAGCGCTCACGGGGAATCACAGACGACACGCGGCGTTGCCGTCTCTGTTGCCCAGAATCGCGCAGTTTTAACGGGAGAGAAGAGAGAGGCTATTCCTTTGTAACATCAGTACCGATTCATCGAACGAACGTTCATACTATTTACGACTAATCTAATGCGGGCGCTATGAGCTACGCGGTCGAACGCGGTCGATCCATTCGCCGGAGGCGTCGTCATCCGGAGAGCAAGAAGTCGCTCGCTCGCTGTACGTCGTCGTTGGCTCTCTGCAACGCGCGACGCGCCGCCGCCTCGTCAAAACCCATGCTCGTGAGCACGCGAACGTTTTCCTCGCTTGGAGGTACGAGACCTCCCGCGTCGTTCGCGCTCGCGAGCGGTGCGCGCGCGCGCATGCGCACGATGGGTCTCGACCGTCGTCGCGGCCACCATCGAGGCGACGTCAACGTCAACGCCTCGTGCGTCGTCCCTATACCGTCCGTCACCACGTACCCCGCGAACGTTCCCACGAGCGCCGCGCGCATCGATCGTCCACGATTCGACGCCGCGAGCACGCACGCGCCGAAATATTTCACCATCATATCCGTGATGACGAATCCTCGCGCGTCATCTCGCGTCGGCGCCGACGGCGTCTCCGTCGCGTACACCCGCAACAACCCAAAAACCAACGCGAACGGTCCGCACGCGTCCTTTTTGGCGTCCACACCGAGCGTCCAATTCACGACGACGCTCACCACCATCAACGCCGCGAGCACGCCCAGAGACCGTCGCGTCCCGCTCGCGCGCTCCGCGCGCGTCCCGACGCTCGAGAGCAGACTCGTCCCCACTAAAAACTCCCCCGTCGACGCGCAAAACCCGAACGCGCGCGCGAGCGTCGCCCACGCGCGATGCGCGCTCCCCCTTTCCGTCGACGTCTCGATCGCCCACGCCTCGACGCTCGTCCACCTCGCGCTCGACATTCTCGCCATCGTCGACGCCATCACCGTCACCGCCGTCACCACCGCCGTCGCGGGCGCGCCTCGGAACCCTCCACCGTCGAGCGACATCGTCTCTCTCGACGCCTCACCGTCCACCGTCCCCCGTCGTCCACCGACGCGCCCGTTCGAGACGGACGATGGATGACGCGCGTCCGGCGAATCAATCTCATCTCATCTCATCGGGGAGGGTTGAGGGTTTAGGGTTTAGGAGGGTGGAGGGTGGAGGGTTTAGGGTGGAGGACGCCCCGCCGCGCGCGACGACGACTTGAGGGAGACGACGACGACGAGAGGGAGGGAGACGACGACGCGCGCGCGACGCGCGACGACGACGCGGACGATGACCGCGGCCATGGTGACCGCACCGATGATCGCACCGATGACCGCACCGACGACGCGAACGAGGATGCGTAAGGGACGAACGACGTCGATGACATCGTCGTCCCGAGTGGCGGCGGTGACGTCGAGACGACGAGGTCGAGCGACGGTTCGCGCGGTGGCGGCGAACGAGGAGACGTTTGAGTACCAAGCGGAGGTGCGTGGGTCGTCGCGAGACGCGCGATGGATGAACGAACGAACGAACGAACGAACGAACGAACGCGAGGGACGCGCATTCACGCACGCATTTCTTTCATTGCGCGCGACGGAAGAAGGGTGAAGAAGACGCGCTCTTCTTCCGAAGACTGACGGATGGACTCTGTGACGCTTTCACGACGCTCGCAGGTGCACCGATTGATGGATTTGATCGTCAACTCTTTGTACAGCAATAAAGATGTGTTTTTGCGCGAACTCGTGTCCAACGCGAGCGATGCGTGCGATAAATTGCGATTCTCGGCGTTGTCCGACGCGAGCGTCATGGGCGGCGACGAAGAGTTGAAGATTAAGATTAAGGGTGATCCCGAATCGAAGACGCTCACGATCGAGGACAGTGGAATCGGTATGAGCAAAGAGGATCTCGTGTCGTCGCTCGGTACCATCGCGCGATCGGGCACGGCCAAGTTTATGGAAATGTTGAAGAGTCAGAGCGACGGGGAAAACTTGATTGGTAAATTCGGCGTCGGTTTTTATTCGGCGTTTTTGGTGGCGGATAAGATTACGGTGTACTCCAAGGCGGCGAATGGGGACGATAAGACGTGGATCTGGGAATCCGAGATCAACGCCAGTTCGTACACCATCAGGGAGAGCGACGAGACCCTCGCGAGAGGCACTAAGATTGTCTTGCACCTCAAGGAGGGATGCGAAGAGTTCGCCACGGGGGACAAGCTCTCCTCTCTCGTCAAGACGTACAGCGAATTCATCTCTTTCCCGATCGACGTCTGGGCGAATACGACCAAGGAAAAGGTCGTCGAGGACAAGGAAGCGACCTCTGCCCTCAAGGAGGCGTGGGAAAAGAAGAAGATAGCGGCCGAGGCCAAGGGTGAGGAATTCTCCGAACCCGAACCCAAACCGGTGACCAAGAAGGAATTCGAGCAAGTCGAGGAGTGGACGACGGCGAACAACGATAAGCCCATCTGGGTTCGATCGCCCAAGGACGTCGAGGAGGAATCGTACAACGAGTTCTTCAAATCCACGTTCAAGGAATTCCTCGATCCGCTCGCGCACTCGCACTTCGCCGTCGAGGGCGATATCGAGTTTCGCTCCCTCTTGTTCGTCCCGGGCATGGCGCCGTTCGAACAACAAGACATGATGGCCAAGTCCAGGGCGATCAAGCTCTTCGTTCGTCGCGTCTTCATCTCCGACGAGTTTGACGAGTCTCTCTTGCCGCGGTACCTCACCTTTGTCCGCGGCGTCGTCGATTCCTCCGACTTGCCGCTCAACGTGTCTCGTGAAATTCTGCAAGAGTCGCGCGTCGTCCGAATCATTCGCAAGCGTTTGATTCGCAAGACGTTCGACATGCTTCGCGAGATCGCCGGGCGCGACAATGACGAGTACGACACCTTCTGGGATAACTTTGGCCGCAACCTAAAGCTCGGCGTCATCGAAGACGCCGACAACCGTAAGGATTTGGCTGAGCTCTTGCGATTTACCACCTCCAAGAGCGGCGACGAGGGCGCCCTTCGAAGCTTGGACGAGTACGTGAACGACATGCCAGAGGGTCAAAACAGCATCTATTTCGTCGCAGCCGATAACAAGGACGCGGCCGAGGCGTCTCCGTTCCTCGAAAAGCTCAAGCAAAAGGGTTTTGAAGTTTTGTATCTGCTCGATCCCATCGACGAAGTCGCCATGGCCAACTTGGCGACGTTCAAGGAAAAACCGTTGGTCGACGCCTCCAAGGAAGCGCTCGATCTCGGTGAGGAGGACGATACCGACAAGACCGCTCGCGAGGCGCTCGCAGAGGAGTATAAGGACCTCACCGAGTGGATGAAGACGTCGCTCGGTGAACAAGTCGAAAAGGTTGAGGTGTCCAACCGTCTCACCGACACGCCGTGCGTCTTGGTCACCTCCAAATTCGGTTGGTCCGCGAACATGGAGCGCATCATGAAAGCGCAAGCGATGGGCGACAACCGCGCGCAAGATTACATGAAAGGGAAGAAGACGATGGAGATCAACCCGTCCTCTCCCGTCATCGCGCAGTTGAAAAAGTTGAAGGAATCCGGCGCCGCTGAGGCGACGGACACCTGCCAATTGTTGTTCGACACCGCCCTCTTGACGTCTGGTTTCTCCATCGAGAAGCCGTCCGTCTTCGCGAGCCGCGTGTTCAAGCTCATGACTGCACAAGCCGCCGCCGAATCCAAGTCTTCAGACTCGGACGACGGCGACAGCGTGACACCAGAAATCGTCTAAACGCCGCAGCGGCTTTCTTCGAAGACATTTTAGCCGCCCGCGGTTTTCGATGTACGCCGGCCACTTCTTCCACGCGTCCCGTCGAGGCGACCACGAGGTGACCGAGCGAGCGAGCGAGTAATAATTCTCCACATAATAATCACACACATTCTTTCACTCCGTCCTCTCAATCCTCTTCGAATGCGCGACGCAAGGAATGTTTGCTCATTTTTTCACTACAAGTACACACTCTCCGCGCACGAATTCGGCGAGGACGACGCGCGCGCTCACTCCATGACGACATCTTCACCGTTTTCCATGCTCGCCTTCTTCGCCTCGTCGTCCATCGCGTTCCTCGCCGCCCGTCGTTCGTTTCGAAGCGCTTTCCGCCTCGCCTTGCCCGTGCGCGCCGCCCCACTGACGCGCTTTTTCGCCGCGTCGTGCCTCGCCTTGGCGCCGCGCTTCACCTTGAGCGCGTGAGCGTTCTTCGAGTCGCGCGCCTTGAGCGTCTTCTTCTTCTTATTCTGCCATCCGGGAGCCACCATGGAGGCGGACGGCGACGTCGACGGCGCGCGCGCGAGTGCGGGGACGGCGGCGGTCGGCGCGCGGGGACAATTTTTTTTTGCTCTAACTTTCTACCTAATCGCGAAGGACGCGCCGCGCGCGGTCGACGACGTCATCGACGCGAGCCTTGACGTCGTCGTAGTGGAGGGTGGCGGCGCCGACGACGGCGCCGGCGATGACGGCGTATCGCACGCCGACGGAGTGGGTCACGAGTCTGACGGCGCCCGAGCGCACGGCGACGCTCTGGAGCGCGGAACACGATTCGCACTGGGGATAGAAACGTTGAAGCGGGACGCCTCTGATGAAATTGAAGGCGCGGCGTAAAGTGGACGCGCGACGGTTCGCCGCCGCGCGCGCGCCGCTTCCGAACGCCATCTTATTCGGAGGCATGTGGTCGCCGATGACTTTGCCTCGCGTGCTTCCGCAGTGATGACATCCGTCCCTGGTAAACCAACGTTGGAGCGTGCGCTTTTGCTTTTCGCTCGCGTAATCGCTCCCTCTCGCCGCCACGCTTCTCTTCGCGTTCGCTCCGACCCTCGAGACGTCGCTCGGGAGTATCCTCCCAAGATTTCCTCTGGCCAACGCCGCGAACGTCGCCACGCCGACGCCGACGTCCCGCGTCGCCTCGTCTTCATCCAATTCCCCGAACGGCGTCCAGATCGTCCCCGCTCGAGATCGTCTCCCCCCACGCTGTCGTCGTTTATCACCGTTCCCCTCGCGCGCCCTCGTCACCCCTCTCGCCACCGCGCCCGCGCACGCGCTCGCCGCGCCCACGCTCGCCGCGCTCGCCGCGCCTCCCGCCAACGGCGCGTAGCATCCCACCCCCAGCACCAACCCCAGACGCTGCGTCGTCCACGCCATCGCCGCGAACGTCGCGCTCGAGCTCACCATCGCGCACACCGCGCGTTCCGCGCGCGCGCGCGCCTCATCCGGCGTCATGCGACCGATTCCGCGCCGGTCGGTCCGTCGTCTCCGTCCACCACCTCGCGCGAATAAATCCTCCCCGAATGGGACGACGCGTTCGCGCGTCTCGGACGCCTCCGTCGACGACGACGACGACGCCGGTCGCGCGCGGTCCCGTTCGCCCCACGCGTCCCCTCGTCGTCGCGCGAGCGAGTCGCGCGCACAGTGTCGTTCGTCAGTGCGCGCGCGCGCGATGCGATGCGTCGCATCGTGTGCACTGACGAGGGACACATTCTCGAGTCATGAATCGTCATGAATCGTGTCTGTATCCCATAGTACGCACGCGCACGCACGACCGACACGACCGCGTCAGACGACGACGACGACGACGGTCGGTGGAGACGGATGGGCGCGCACGCGTCCACGCCTCGAGGCGCGCGCGCATTCGTCGTCGGACGCGACGACGACGAGACCGAGGAGGAGGAGACGGGAGACGAGAGACCGTCGCGTCACCGACCGAGTCGTCATCGTGCGGGCGACGAGGAGGACGGGGGGGCGGGGTCGGAGGCGCGCGCGCGCGTGCGTGAGGAGGAGGAGGAGGAGGAGGAGGAAGAGGAGGTGCGCGCGCGCGTGCGCGGTGCGTCCGCGTCCGCGTCCGCGTCCGCGTCCGCGACGAGTCACGGTGAACTTCGAAGGTGTTTGAAGACGCTGTGCGCGAGTCGACGCGAGACGCCGGCGCGGGACGACGTGTTTTGGTACGAGATTGGAAACGCGGTGAGCGAACCGTTGACGGGGACGAGCGGGGTGGCGTTGGATGCGTTGACGCGAACGTTCGCGGAGGCGATGTACGCGAAGGATGGACGACGCGGAGGATTGTATAAACTGGCGAGACACGCGGCGAGACAGCTGCGCGTGGCGAGCGGAAACGCGCGGACGACGCCGGTGAGCGCGATAAACGTCACGGTGTTGACGACGATGTTCGTCAAGCATTTCATGGAGTTTGCGAGCGAGAACGACGGGGAAGGGCTCGGCGTCGGAACGCTGGGTGGGAGGCGAAGCGAGCGATTGCGCGCGCTCGACGCGACGTTTTCGCGAGACGCGAGGTGGGAAACGAACGGAGACGCGGGTGGCGAACGAACGATGACGTCACCGTTCGACGATTTATTGCGCGCGTGCATGGAGATTGTGTCCAATAAACACGTGACGTCGCAAACAATGGCGTTGCACGCGGCGTGCGTGCGCTTTTTGCTCGTCGCGACGTCGTCGCAGTTGGCGTTCGATTTGGACGACATCGAGGGACGTGAGAACGGCCATCCGCTCGCGCGACGGCTATTGGCCATCGCCACGACGGACGGCGCGCTCGTCGGGTCGTTTATGTGCGCGTTGGCGCGGCTCTTCATACAGAGACCTTCCAACAGCGGCGACATTCACGAGGGGTCGGCGAACGCGTCGACGGAGGCGTCGACGCGAACCTCTGGCGAGGGACGCGGTGGCGCGTTTTTTTGGGTTCCTGTTTGCGTCCTCGCGCGAGAAGACGAGTCGAGGATCGCGCGCGACGACGCAAAGATCTGTGGTCAAGCATTCGTACGCCGTCACGTCTCCGCTCGCGAGCGAGTGCGTCAATCTCTTTCTCGCCCTCTGCACGCACGGCGCCTTCGGCGCCGCCTCTGAGAATCCTTTTCGTCGGGCGGTGAGCGAGATGAAGGACGTCTCGACGCGAGATTCGGTGCCAGCGAGTAAGCGAAAGGCGTGTTTGGTCAACTTTACCGAACTGTTCGCGGCGATTCGCGCGACTCTTCCCTCGGACGCGGGCTTGTTGCTCTCGTACGCGATGCTCTCGTCGAGCGCGCGTTTCGTCTCGCACGTCGCCAAGAGCGACGATCTCCCGCAGTTTGTTCGACACTTGCTCAGAGACTTGTACCACGCGCGAGAGCACCGCGGTGGGCACGCGTCGCAACTCATCGTCGCCTCGCTGTTGATTCTCTCGCAAAACGAGCGTTTCGTTCGCGCCGTCAACGTTCATCCGAGCGGGTCGACGAATTGGTACAAGGAGCGCATCATCTCCGAGTGTTCGCTGGGAAGTTTAATCTTCATCATTCTCTCGCGCGAGGTGACATACGACGCCTCCAAGACGATGCACGTGTCCAAGACGTTACACGCGCTGGGCGTCATCGCCAACATGGCGTGCGTCGCTCGAGACGTCTCCGGATACGCCGCGCAGCGATTGGTCAACGTCTTGGCGTTGTTTACAAAGCGATACGCCAAGGCGAAACGCGTTAGGGCGAATTCGACCGACGCGCTCGGCCACAAAGGCGGAGAGAACGAGTTGGACGTGTACGAGGATTTGATTCGGGTCGTGTTTGAAATTCTCAACTGTCTCGTGACGGATCTCGATTCGCTCGGAAACAATCCGGAAATCGTCTACGCGCTCATTCACCGAGAGGATGTACTCGGGGCGTATCGAACGCACGCGATGTTCGCAGAGTACGTGCAAAACATCGAGTGCGTGTTGGAGCACTATCAAAACGCCATCGAGTCGGTGCGCGTCGAGCAAAAAGACAGTCCGATGTCGGTGGACAAACTCAAACGCGTCATCTCTGAAAACCGACTCACGGCGAGCCCGCAAAAGACGACGGGCGTGGAGTGCGAACGAAACTGTTCGATGCACGGATTTCATCCCATGCGATTTGAGTATATCGAGGACGACACGAACACGCCTTACTTCTTGATTCCGTACGTGTGGGGGGTGGTTCACTCGATGAGCGGCGTTCGTTGGAACGAAAGCGCCGTCGCCCTGTTCGCCGCGCCCGACGAGCCCGACGACGACGGCGGCGACGACGACGAGGATGCGTCCTCATCCATGCACTCGAGCGTGTCCGAACACGTCTGAGCTGGGAGGAGTAAACGAAAGAGTACAGGACAAACAATTAGAGATAGTCACGTAGAAACTGTAACGCAACGCACATATAGTTTCCATGGCCGCTCCGTCGGCGTCGTCCGCACACGTCGATGCGCGGCGTCACCGTCCCGGTCGGCGCCGCCGCGCGGTCGGCGCGCGGTGGACGAGGCGGACGCGGTGGACGAGGCGCGCGAAAAGGACGCGGCGAGCCGCCGGATTGGGCGAAACCTCCGGCGCAGGGACGTCAGCGACGGCGCGACGATGACCAACACGAAAAGCGCACCGGCGGCGCCGAACGTGAATTTCCGCGCGAAAAGCGCGCGTCGGTGGCGCCGCGAGAGGAGCGCGAGGTGCGCGTGCGAGAGAGTTTGCGCGCGGTGTCGTCCGCGCGCGGCACGTTCGACGACGCGTGCCGAGGCACGACGACACTGTTCGACGACGCGAGGAGGGTAACGCCGGAGGAGACGCTTCGGTACGAGCGCGAGGGACACACGTGCGTTCGAAACGCCGTGGACGCGATGGATATGATTCCCATGGTGCGAGCGTGCACGCGTGAGATCATGGCGAAACGACTCGAGGCGTACAGACATCGCGTGTCGGTGCTTTGTCCGGGAGTGAACGCGAATGCGTTGAGCGACGTCGAGGACGCCAAGCGCGCGCTCAAAAAGCATTCGCAAGAGGAGGTTGGTTTTTTGCAAACGTTCAACCTACACAGAGACGGAAAAAGCGCCGCGCGCGAGTTCATCATGAGCAAGGGGTTCGCGAAGATCGCGGCGGATCTAATGGGGTGCGAAAAGGCGCGCATTTACCAGTCGTGCGTCTTCGTCAAGGAACCGGGCATGGCGGAGACGAATTGGCACAGCGACCTGAACATGGTTCCGCTCGATACGAACGAATTCATCACGTTGTGGATTCCCTTGAGATCGCTCGATGAAGAGGACGCGGCGTTACATTTCGCGAGTCGCTCGCACAGAGACTTCGCGCTGCCGTATTGGCGGACGCTCGAAGGCATGGAAGATTTGGAAGCGAGAGGGTACGAAATCGAGACGTACGAGGAGCTCGATTTGGGTGACTTGACGGCACATCACGGATGGACGTTGCACTGGAGTCCGCCGCAGCCCGAGGATTCGGCACCGCGCTACGCGCTGAGCATATGTTATTTCGCGGACGGCGCGCGAAGAATGAGCACGGAGAACCTTCGCCGGGTCCCGCACGACGAGGACGAGTGGTCGTACGACAAGTGGTTGCGAGAGATAGCACCGGGACACGCGGCGCGGCATCCGGAGATACCGATCGTGTGGGGATAGAAGATAGTCGAGGGGTGTTTTGTATTATGTATGTACGTGAGTTAATCGTTAATCGAATCGATGTCAGCTAAGATTGCGCGCTCTTCCGGTGTCAAACCGTCGTCATCCTCGCCGACGTCGCTCGCGTCATCGCCCGAGTCTTCGCGATACCAGTTACCATCGTAATCTACAGGAAGCGGAGGGTTCAACCTGTGAAGATGAAATCAGATGATTGAATGGGTTGAATGAGCATGCACGACTTACCAAAAGTCACCCGGCGTCGTGCATTGATGGAATTTAACTCTCTCGTCGCCCTCGTCACCCAAGCAATCCACGACGTGATCGGCGCGGGAGAAATCCTCGCCCTCGCTATAGATGCTCTTCGTCACGATGCATCGCATGCCCGCAGCCTTGGCCGCGGAGCATCCGATGTGCGTGTCCTCGACGACGACGCACCGCGCCGGATCGACGCCGAGCGTCTCCGCAGCCAAGTTGTAAATATCCGGGCTCGGCTTCTTCTTCGGCACGACATCCCCCGCGAATACCGGCATGCGATCGGCAAACTCCGGCAACATGGTGTTCACGATGCCCTGCACCGCCTTTTCGTTCGACGTCGAGCACACCGCCACCTTGGCGCCGTGTTCCAACGCTTCGCCGACCATACGCTTCACGCCCGGTCGCAACGGCAGCGCACCCTCGTTCACGAGCTCCAAGAACATCTCCGTCTTTCTCAGATGCAGCTTTTTCACTAACTCTTTCCGCGCCTCGGGATCCGTCACGCTCTTCCACGGCTCCGTCTCCGGGACTCCGTTAAAGTAGTGCGTCATGCGCTCCTTCCCCCCCCCGATCTTCAACAACTCCCCGTACGTCTCCACGTCCCACTCGTGATCGAACCCGAACTCCTTAAACGTCTTATTAAACGTCACCCGGTGTCCATCGCGCTCCGTCTCGCACAACACACCGTCGCAATCGAACAACAACGCCTCGGGATAATCAAAGTTTCTGAGCGCCATCGGCGTCGTCATCCCGCGTCCTCGTCGTCCACCGCGCGCGCGCGTCCGCAC
>VIBC01000016.1:0-23033 GCA_009618255.1 Ostreococcus sp. SAG11 | reverse complement strand
AGCGATGAAAGCTACGATGAATACTGAAGTTGCTGTTAAAAGAGTAGGGATCATTAATACTCCGAACCAACCGATGTATAAACGGTTCTCAGTTGAAGTAATCCATGAACAAAAACGTCCCCATACTGTTGCGTTTTCGCGGCGCTCTAAAGTTGCAGTCATAATAAAGAAGAAATAAAATTTTTAGAGAGTTACAAAACCGTCAGACAAAAAAGAATGACTAGATCTGTTATTAAGTAGTATACCAGAGGTTGTAAATAGAAAACATGTATAACGACAAAAATTTATTAATTTATAGTTAGAAACTAGTGGAGTTGAATACAAACTCCACTAGCTAAGAAACATAAGTTTCTTGTGAATTTTAATTTTACGATACAAATGAATTTAATGCACCTACCACGAATACTAAAAGCATCCAAAGAGCAGATCCAGAAAACACAAGTCCTTTACTTTGTGCCCATCCTTCTGGTGAAGCAAGAAGTACTGGTACACCAATAACGAGAGCTAATGAAAGCCCAATGAAAGCAAGGAGCGTGAGTTGAAAGATAAGAAGCATAGGAAAATACCCAATTCTAAAAAAATCGATTTTTCAGCCCAAAATGCAAATTTAAAATAAATTTAAAAAGGTCTTCGAGCTGCTTATATGATATCATTTTAATAGTAATCTGCCCAGATTTTGATGATCTAAATCAAATAAATTGAAAAAAAACAGTAGGTAATTTTTTAAGTTTAAATTTTATTTGTCTTATATTACAATAATACTAGAAATACTAATTCTGGCTCGGTAGCTTAGTGGTAGAGCAGGGGACTCATAATCCCAAGGTCACAGGTTCAATCCCCGTTCGAGCCAATACAAAAAATATTATATGATAGTTGGGTTCTTTTTCACATTTAACCGATTTTTTGTTTAAATTACAATTTAAGTAAAATTATAAACTACAAAACCCTTTTTTATAAATTAAGATATAAGTACAAATTCTTTGGTTCAATTCTTTTAGAATACTCTAAAGTTTTTTAGTTATTTTTTTTATCCATTGAAATGGACCTTCAGTTTTTATGATTGACTTCATTCAACGCGTAGTTGTAACTCAAAAATCAACAATGCTTCTTGAGTCTGAGCGTTACACGTTCGATGTTGACGTTAACCTCAGCAAGACAGATATTAAGACACTTATTCAGGACCTTTATGGGGTTCAAGTGGTTGCTGTAAATACACACCGCCTTCCACGTCGTAAAACACGATTTGGTGGAGTTAAAACACGTACAAAGCGTGCTATTATCCGCTTAAAAAGTGGCGACACTTTACCTATTTTTGACTAATTTATGGCTCTTCGTTTTTATAAAGCATATACTCCCGGAACGCGTAATCGTTCTGTTTCGGATTCTTCTGGGTTAACAAAAACTCGTCCAGAAAAATCTTTAACTCGTTTAATTCACCGTGCAAAAGGTCGCAATAACCGAGGAGTAATTACTTGCCGTCACCGTGGAGGTGGGCATAAACGTTTATATCGTCAAATTGATTTCCGTCGTAATAAATATAATATGACGGCAACAGTTAAGACAATTGAATATGATCCTAACCGTAATGCACGTATTGCACTTGTAGAATATGAAGACGGTGAAAAACGTTATATTTTACACCCAAACGGCTTACAAATTGGAGATTCAATTATTGCAAGTGAAACTGCAGCTAATGCAGTAGGGAATTCATTACCTTTAAATGCTATGCCATTAGGGGTACAAGTTCATAACATTGAAATGCACCCGAAAAAGGGGGGACAACTTGTGCGAGCAGCAGGGGCAGTGGCCCAGCTTGTAGCAAAAGAAGGAGATTATGTAACACTCCGCCTTCCATCGGGGGAAGTTCGCCTCATTTCAAACAAATGTTGGGCTACAATTGGACAAGTAGGTAACATGGAGGCTATGAACCTTTCTATTGGAAAGGCTGGTCGTTCACGTTGGCTTGGTCGCCGTCCAACAGTTCGTGGTAGTGTAATGAACGCTGCAGATCACCCACATGGTGGAGGTGAAGGGCGTTGTCCTATTGGTAATGCACAACCTCGCACTCCATGGGGTAAACCTGCACTTGGTGTAAAAACTCGTACACGTAAAAAGTACAGCGATAACCTTATTCTTCGCCGAAGAAAAGTTTCATAAATTTAAAATTATCTTATGGCTCGTTCTCTTAAAAAAGGACCTTTTGTTGCAGATAAGCTCATGAAAAAAATTGAGCGTCTCCATGCAAAAGGTGAAAAGACTGTAATTCAAACTTGGTCACGTAGCTCTACAATTACTCCAATTATGATTGGACATACAATTGCCGTACACAATGGTCGTGAGCATATTCCAGTATTTGTTACTGACCAAATGGTTGGTCACAAACTTGGTGAATTTAGTCCAACACGTACGTTCCGTGGACATGTAAAGTCCGATAAAAAATCGAAACGTTAATTTTATTTTTTTACAGAAAGTTATTTTTTAAATAATTAAAATTTAATTTATGTAATTTTCACCACATCTCATTTCCTAAATAGAAAAATATTATGGGTCAAAAAGTTCATCCAACTGGATTTCGAATTGGTGTAACAGAAACACACCGTTCACAATGGTTTGCAAAACCAAAAGATTATGCAAAACTCGTTGAAGAAGATCTTTTAATCCGTGATTTTGTTGAACGTCGTCTTCCTGAGGCAGGAATTTCACGTGTGAACATTTCACGCCAAGTAGATCGCATTGAAATTGAGTTTTTCACTGCACGTCCACGTGCACTTGTCGGAGCAAAAGGAGAAACTTTAACTCAACTTCGTGATGAGATTAAAGCGAAACTTCCTGATACTCGCAACGTTGCATTATATGTAACAAAAACACAACAACCAGAAATGGAAGCAATTTGTATTGCTGAAAATATTGCTGAGCAGCTTGAAAAGCGTACACCATTCCGCCGTACAATGCGACAAGCAATTATGCGTGCCCGTAAAGCTGGGGCAGATGGAATTAAAATTCAAATTGCCGGGCGTTTAAACGGTGCTGAAATCGCACGTAAAGAATGGGCTCGTGAAGGTCGTGTACCTTTACACACTATTCGTGCTGATATTGATTATGCAACTGCACGCGCACAAACACTCTACGGAATTTTAGGAATTAAAGTGTGGGTTTGTAAGGGGGAAAAATCATGTTAAGTCCAAAACGAACAAAATATCGTAAGCCACACCGTGGAAATCGTAAAGGAAAAGCCCTCCGTGGAAACAAAATTTCTTTCGGAGATTTTGCACTTCAAGCTCTTGAACCGGGGTGGATTACTTCACGTCAAATTGAAGCTGGTCGACGTGCTATGAGTCGTTATGCAAAACGTGGTGGAAAATTATGGATTCGAATGTTCCCAGACCGTTCAATTACGGCACGTGCAGCAGAAACTCGTATGGGTGCTGGTAAAGGTGCTCCAGATTATTGGGTATGCATTGTAAAACCTGGTAAAGTTCTTTATGAACTTGCAGGAGTTCCAGAATCAATCGCTCGTTCATCAATGCGTATTGCGGCATACAAGATGCCAGTAAAAACAAAATTTATTATTCGTGACGGATACGTTGAAGAGTAAATTTTTGTTTAAACATTTTATTTGTTTATTTTTATGATTCAACCACAAACATATCTTGAGGTTGCTGACAACAGTGGAGCACGTAAATTAATGTGTATCCGTGTATTGAACCGTCAAGTTGGACACATTGGTGATGTAATTGTTGCTGTTGTAAAAGAAGCACTTCCAAACATGCCAATTAAAAAATCAGAGGTTGTTCGTGCAGTAATTGTACGTACAGCACACACTATTCAACGTGACAACGGTATGTCAATTCGATTTGACGATAATGCCGCGGTTATTATTAACAAAGAGGGGAACCCACGCGGTACGCGTGTTTTCGGGCCAATCGCACGTGAATTACGCGAACGCGATTTCATGAAGATTGTTTCTCTCGCACCAGAAGTTCTTTAACTTATTTGTATGATTCAACGACTTCAAAACATGTACTTAACAAAAGTACAGAAAAATCTCTCAGAACAATTTCACTATAAAAATACTCACGAGATCCCACGTCTTGAGAAAATTGTCATTAACCGTGGGGTAGGAATTGCATCACAAAATGCAAAGTTACTTGAATCTTTAGCAGATGAATTAACTATTTTAGCTGGACAACGCCCAGTTGTAAAACGTGCTAAAAAAGCAATTGCAGGATTTAGTATTCGTGAAGAGATGCCAATCGGTTTAACCGTAACACTCCGTGGGGAGCGTATGTATGCTTTTTACGATCGACTTGTAAACCTTGCACTTCCTCGTATCCGTGATTTCCAAGGTATTAGTCCAAAAAATTTTGATGGACATGGAAATTATACTCTTGGACTCACCGAACAATTAATGTTCCCAGAAGTAAGCTATGAAAGTATTGATCAAGTATGTGGTATGGATATTTCAATTGTCACAACTGCACAAACAGATCAAGAAGGTCATGGTTTATTAAAAGAACTTGGTATGCCGTTTAAAGCAGGTTCAGTAAACTAATAAGTTCTTTTTAGAAAGAATTTATAAGATTTTTAGTATCTTAGGCTAAGATAGTGAAATCTAATTTTATTTTATTAACAAACATGGTAAACGACACAATTAGTGATATGCTTACACGATTACGCAATGCGTATCTTGCTAATAAAGACCAAACATCTTTAAAAGCAACTCGTGTAGTAAAAGATATTGCCCAAGTATTAGTGCAAGAAGGGTTTCTTGGTCCCATTGAACAAGAAGAAAATGGTTCCTTCACTGTGACTTTAAAGCGCGGTGTAAAACAATTTGAACGAGTAAGTACTCCTGGAGTTCGAGTGTATACAAACCACAAAGACCTCCAACCAGTATTAAATGGGATGGGAGTTGCTGTTATTTCTACTTCAAAAGGTATCATGACTGATCGTAAAGCGCGAGCTTTAGGGGTTGGAGGTGAGGTCCTTTGTAAAATTTGGTAAGCCATGGCAAACAATCGTGAACTTATCGAAATGGAAGGTTTCGTTGTTGAATCCCTTCCAAATGCTATGTTTCAAGTTGAATTAGAAAATGGTTTTCAAGTTCTTGCACACATTTCTGGTAAAATTCGACGTAACTCAATTAAAATTCTTCTTGGAGATCGAGTAACTGTTGAAATGACACCATATGATCTTACTAAAGGTCGAATTATTTATCGTTTACGAAAAGAGCGAAATTCATAACAACAGAATTTGGATAATTTTTTCGTTTAATTTGATAACTAGTTATTTAAGAATACTTTTATTATGGCAACAAAACAGCGTAAAGCTACGCAAAAGAAATCACGTCGTAAAGTTCAACGTGGAGTAGTCCACATCTTAGCGACATTTAACAATACATTAGTAACAATTAGTGACCGTTCTGGTCTTGTAATTGCATCATCATCCGCGGGAGCATGTGGGTTCCGCGGAGCTCGTAAAGGTACCCCATTTGCAGCACAAACTGCATCGGAAGAAGCTGTGCGTAAAGCACTCGATTACGGGTTAAAATATGTTGATGTAATGGTAAAAGGACCTGGAGCTGGTCGTGAAATGGCAATTCGTGCTCTCCAACAGCTTGGATTAGGAGTTACTTTAATTCGTGACGTAACACCCCTTCCACATAATGGTTGTCGTCCACCGAAAAAACGACGTGTATAACGTTTTTTAAAGGGTCTCGTACAAACCGTCGTAATGCCAATCTTTCTATTCTATTTTATTTATGATTAAAGCAGCGGCAACACTCAAATCATTACAATTTAGCCAGAAAACACTGACAGATTGTTATGGTCGATTAAGTTTCGGTCCTGTTAACCCTGGACAAGGATTAACAATTGGAAATGCACTCCGCCGTATTTTATTAAATGATTTACCTGGAATTGCAGTGATCGGAGCTGAAATTGATGGCGTTCAGAGTGAATTTTCCTCACTACCTGGAATCCGTGAATCGGTAATTGAGATTTTTTTAAATCTTCGAGAACTTATTTTAAGTCCAATTGATAGTTCGACAAAAGGGGCAAAATCAACGAAACCTTTTACATTCGCAAAGTTAAAACCCAATTTAAATATTAAATCTTTCCCTTATGTAATTACTGCAGGCGATTTAGATATTGGAGATTACTGTTTGGTTGACCCAAATCAACCAATTGCAACTGTACTATCTAAGGCTGCAGCCGATAATTTCAAACTTACAGTTTTTATTGGCCAAGGTCGAAGTTATCAATCATGGAAAAAATTACCAGGTGTTCCCCAATTAATGGATCAACGTTTTTTTGAATCATTTGAATCAAATCAAACAAACCAGCGTTCAGTAACTTTTCCAATTGATGCTATTTTTATGCCAATTAAACAAGTGAATTTTAGTATTCAAGAACACTCAATTGATGGTGAATATATTTACTTTGAAATTTGGACAAATGGAAGTATTCATCCATTTGATGCGATGAAATCAGCCGCAAAAGTTTGTATGAAGTTAATGACAAGTTGTTTAACACGATTAACTGATGAACGAATTTATGCAGATGAATTAAAACTCCCAGAAACACCAAATTTTGTTGAGGTAAATTACAAAAAAATTGAGTCGGATACAGATTTAAACGAAGTTTTAATTGAACAACTCGAATTATCATTACGTGCTTATAATTGTTTAAAACGAGCTAATATTTTGACTTTAGCTGACTTATCTAAACAATCATTTCGTGATTTAATGAAACTCCGTAATTTTGGGCAGAAATCAGCTGATGAAGTCCGTGGAGCATTAAATACGTATGGAATTGAATTAAAAGAAGATTAATCTACACATTTTAACTTACTTAATTAAAGGAGACTTTTTATGCAAGTTTGGTCCGCTACAGGGCGTCGAAAGCGAGCAATTGCTCAAGTTCGAATTTGCTCACCTGGAACAGGGACAATTAAAGTGAATCAAGTGGATGCAGAACAGTACTTACAAGGTGCTTATGCAAATATTTTAAAACCATTCGAAACACTTCAATTAGATTCAACTTACGATATTTTTATCCGTGCTGAAGGTGGGGGTTTAACTGGACAGTCAGATGCGATCCGTCTTGGCTGTGCTCGTGCTCTTTGCATGATGAACCCAGAATACCGCAGTTCGCTTAAAAATGCTGGCTTCCTTACTCGTATTGCTCTTAAGAAAGAGCGTAAGAAGTATGGTTTAAAGAAAGCTCGTAAGGCACCACAATTTTCAAAGCGTTAATATTTTTTTTCGTTTCTTGAAATATTAATTTTTTCTTTAAATTTAAGTTAGTAATTAATACTAACTTAAATTTAAGGAAAACTACTTGAAACCTATATTCGTTTATTCTATACTCAAACCAAATGTCTTAGTGGTGGAATGGTAGACACGCAAGCTTGAGGGGTTTGTGCTTTACGGCGTGGAGGTTCGAGTCCTCTCTAAGACATACCTATTTAATAGGTAATTATATATATGGGTCGATGCCCGAGTGGTTAATGGGGGCGGACTGTAAATCCGCTGGCTTGCCTACACTGGTTCAAATCCAGTTCGGCCCAATCAAAAAAAGTGGCTGTGGTGGAATGGTAGACACTGGAGACTTAAAATCTCCTGCCGGTGACGGCGTGAGGGTTCAATTCCCTCCAGCCACAAGTTAAATAATTATCTTTCTTATAAAAGATTTGTAAAAAATAAAAATAAAAAAATGTTCGTTTTTTATTTCGGAAAATAAGGTATGATGATACTGTGAAACATCAAAGCACGGAGACAGGTGATGAATTTCCTTTATGACATTTCAGCAGTAGAAATTGGTCAACATTTCTATTGGAGTCTTGGTGGCTTCCAAATGCACGGACAAGTACTTATTAACTCATGGATTGTACTCGGGCTTATCATTGCGTTCGCAGTAACAACAACTCGTGATTTAAAACCAGTTCCAGAAGGTGGGCAAAACCTTGCTGAATTTGTTGTAGAGTACATTCGTGACATTGCAAAAACTCAGGTTGGGAGCGATTACTTAGAGTGGACTCCATTTATTGGAACTTTATTCTTATTTATTTTCGTTTCAAACTGGTCTGGGGCATTAATCCCATGGAAGCTTATTGAACTTCCACACGGAGAACTTGGAGCACCAACAAACGATATTAACACAACTGTAGCTCTTGCACTTCTTACTTCACTTACATATTTCTATGCAGGTTTAAAGAAGAAAGGGTTAGAATACTTTGGAAAGTACGTACAGCCAACGCCAATCTTACTTCCAATTAACGTATTAGAAGACTTCACAAAACCATTATCATTAAGTTTCCGTCTTTTTGGAAACATTCTTGCTGATGAGCTTGTAGTAGCAGTACTTGTATCGTTAGTTCCTCTTGTGATTCCAGTGCCTCTTATTTTCCTTGGATTATTTACAAGTGGAATTCAGGCATTAATTTTTGCAACTCTTGCAGGAGCTTATATTGGAGAAGCACTTGAAGGGCACTAAGCATTCAAACATGATTTAAATTTCTTTGTTTCATTGAAGTCTAATCAATCTGAATGAAGTAAATTTCAAATGCAATCCCAATTCTTCCTTTCCATTTTTTCCCGGACTTTTCCGGGGGAAAGGATATTTCTAAAGTTTATGATTTAAAAGTAAATAATTATTTACTTCTATGAAAGATAAATAAAAAACTAGTTTAAAAAAATAGAGAAAACTGGTAATCTCCAAGAGCATAAGCAACTTATAAAAAGGAAACATACAATGAACCCATTAATTTGTGCTGCATCTGTAGTTGGAGCTGGTTTAGCAATTGGACTTGGAGCGATTGGTCCTGGTATTGGTCAAGGTACTGCAGCTGGACAAGCTGTAGAAGGTATTGCTCGCCAACCTGAAGCTGAAGGAAAAATCCGTGGAACACTTCTTTTATCTTTAGCATTCATGGAAGCATTAACAATTTACGGTCTTGTAGTTGCATTAGCATTAATGTTCGCAAACCCATTTGTTTCTTAATTACTTCTTGTTGTAATTCTACTAGAAACAATGTTTCTTATGGCAGTTTGTTATAAGCTGCCAAGAAACAAATTTAACGGTCATCTTACCGGTAAATTAAAAACAGAATAAAAATTTTATTTTGTTCTTTTTTATTAGTTTTTCCTAAAAAATTAATTTAATACAAATTCCAAATCATTTGGAGGTTTTGAATGGTATCACTCGCAGAAGGTTTCGGTTTCAATACTAATATTCTTGAAACGAACGTTCTTAACCTTGCCGTTGTTGTCCCAATTGTATTCAAACTTGGGCGAGAAACACTTACATCTATGTTAGATACACGCCGAGAAAAAATTCTCGGAAGTCTTCGTAGTGCCGATGATCGCTTTAAGCAAGCACAATTAGAGCTTGATACAGCTAAAGCAGAACTCGCAAGTGCAAACGACAAAGTACAAGAAATTAAAAACGACGGGCGTAAAACTCTTGAAGCTCTTACAAGCGAACAAGGGTCACGTATGGCTGAAGTAACAACACGATTTGCTGGGCTTAAAGATGAAACAATTCGTCTTGAAGAAGAAAAAGCTATCGCGCAGTTCCGCCGTCAACTCGTAAATGTAGCGTTTGAAAAAGCAATTTCAGGGATCCAATCTCAAATGAATGCTTCACTTCACCGCAAATACATTGATGCTAAGATTTCTCTTATGACATCAAGTCTTTAATACTCTTTTTAATTTCTATACGTGATATAGAAATTAAAAAAATATAAGATTATTTTCGAGCAAACATAGATTTTATGTTTTAGCTCTCCCAATATAAATGGGACGGTGATATTTTTAGTCACCAATCCGTGAAAAGTTAATCCCTTAAGATTGAATCGAACCGAGGATAAAATGGTAAAAATTCGTCCTGATGAAATTAGTAGTGTAATTCGCCAACAGATTGAGCAATACACTCAAGAAGCACAAGTTGTAAATGTAGGAACAGTACTTCAAGTAGGAGATGGTATTGCTCGTATTTACGGTTTAGAAAAAGTAATGTCTGGTGAATTACTTGAGTTCCAAGATGGAACAATTGGAGTAGCCCTCAACCTTGAAGCAGACAACGTAGGTGCTGTATTAATGGGAGATGGTCTTAAAATCCAAGAAGGTGATTCTGTAAAAGCAACTGGTAAGATTGCACAAGTACCAGTAGGGGAAGCATTCTTAGGTCGTGTAGTAGACGCATTAGCACGTCCAATTGATGGTCGTGGTGATATTAAGGCTGATGGTGTTCGATTAATTGAATCACCAGCACCTGGAATTATTGCTCGTCGTTCAGTATATGAACCACTTCAAACTGGACTTGTATCGATTGATGCAATGATCCCAATTGGACGTGGTCAGCGTGAGCTTATTATTGGTGACCGTCAGACTGGAAAAACTGCAGTAGCAACAGATACAATCATTAACCAAAAAGGTGGTGATGTAATTTGTGTATACGTAGCAATTGGACAGAAAGCATCATCAGTAGCACAGATTGTGACAACTCTTTCAAATGCTGGAGCAATGGACTACACAATTATTGTAGCTGAGAACGCAGATTCACCTGCAACTCTCCAATACCTTGCACCATATACTGGGGCTTCATTAGCTGAGTACTTCATGTACACAGGTCGTGCAACTCTCATTATTTATGATGACCTTTCTAAGCAAGCACAAGCTTACCGTCAGATGTCACTCCTTCTTAAGCGTCCTCCAGGACGTGAAGCATACCCTGGTGACGTATTCTACCTTCACTCACGTTTACTTGAGCGTGCAGCGAAGCTTAGTGATGCATTAGGTGAAGGAAGTATGACTGCACTTCCAATTATTGAAACACAAGGTGGAGACGTATCGGCATACATTCCAACAAACGTAATTTCAATTACTGATGGTCAAGTATTCCTTTCAGCTGACCTTTTCAACTCAGGTATTCGTCCAGCAATTAACGTTGGTATTTCAGTATCTCGTGTAGGTTCAGCAGCTCAAATTAAAGCAATGAAGCAAGTAGCAGGAACACTTAAGCTTGAACTTGCACAATTCGCTGAGCTTGAGGCATTCTCACAGTTCGCTTCTGACCTTGATCAGGCAACTCAAAATCAACTTGCACGTGGAGCACGTTTACGTGAGCTTCTTAAGCAAGCGCAGAGTCAGCCACTTTCAGTTGATCAGCAAGTAGCAACTATCTACACTGGAACACAGGGTTACTTAGATGACGTAGAAGTAGGACAAGTTCGTTCATTCCTTTCTGGTCTTCGTGATTACCTTAAAACAAACAAGCCTAATTTCGGTGAAGAGGTAAACTCTTCTAAGAAGTTCTCTCCAGAATCTGAAGAGCTTTTAAAAGCAGCAATTGGTGAGTATAAGGCAATTTTCAAAGCTTAGTAATAAACTAATTTTTGAATAACTTTTCCTTTGTTAGATGAATAATCATCTAACAAAGGAAACAAACCCAAAAAAATAAAAACAGTGACGAATAAGTATTAATATGGTAAATTACTTACAAAGTAGATCACATATGATTATTAGTAACTAAAAAAGGCTTTTAAACCTAAGCTTGTATTAACAATTTAGTTATAAATTTTATTTTTATAAAAAATTCTCATGGCAAAAAAGGCATTAATTGCACGTCAAACGAAACGTCAAAAACTTGTTCAGAAGTATGCAGCAAAACGTCTTGAATTTAAAGAACGTCTTCGTACTGCAGAATCAATTCGTGAAGTAGTAAGTATTCAACGTGAGTTCCAGGGATTACCACGTAATAGTTCAAAAGTTCGTCTCCACAGCCGTTGTGCAAAAACTGGACGACCAAAAGGGTATTACCGTGATTTTGGACTTTCACGCCACGTATTACGTGAAATGGCTCATAAAGGGCTTCTCCCAGGTGTGCGAAAAGCAAGTTGGTAATTACATGTATTCTTTGTCAAACTCGTCAATTTTCTCTTATTATTGACTTTTTGACAAAGAAATTTCATAATATAGCAAAAAATATGGGGCATAGCCAAGTGGTAAGGCGGCTGGTTTTGGTTCAGTTATTCCGAGGTTCGAGTCCTTGTGCCCCAGAGTTAAAGGAAATTTCAATCTAAGTAAATTATTAGTTCTCATGAAGAAAAATTTATTTCTCGTAAGTGTTTTTGCATCACTTTTCGTTGGTACAGCTACACAAGCTGTAGCATACCCGATGTATGCACAACAAGGTTACGAAAACCCACGTGAAGCAACAGGACGTATTGTTTGTGCTAACTGTCACCTTGCTCAAAAGCCAGTAGATATCGAAGTACCACAAGCTGTACTTCCAAACTCAGTTTTTGAAGCAGTTGTGAAAATTCCATATGACCAAGAAGTTAAGCAAGTTCTTGGGAATGGTAAAAAAGGTGGGTTAAATGTTGGGGCTGTGCTCATTCTTCCAGATGGATTCACAATGGCACCAGCAGACCGTATGTCTGCAGAGCTTAAGGCAAAAGTTGGAAAACTTTACTTCCAGCCTTATAGTGAGGATAAGCAAAATATGATTATTGTTGGACCGGTTCCAGGTAAGAAGTATAGTGAAATGACTTTCCCAATTCTCGCACCGGACCCATCAACAAATAAAGATGTAAACTACCTTACTTACCCAATTTACCTTGGTGGTAACCGTGGTCGTGGTCAGGTATACCCAGACGGTTCAAAGTCAAACAACACAGTTTTTAATGCTCCTGCTGCTGGAAAGATTTCTGCAATTAATGCAACTGACAAGGGTAATGACATTGTAATTGCAAAGACAGATGGTGGTTCAGTAACAGTTTCAGTACCAACAGGGCCAGATCTTTTAGTTAAAGTAGGTGATACTGTAACAGCAGACCAACCTGTAACAAATAACCCTAACGTAGGTGGATTTGGACAAGGAGAAACAGAAATTGTACTCCAAAACCCAGCTCGCCTTCAAGGACTTATTATTTTCTTAGGTTTTGTACTTATTGCACAAGTATTCCTTGTACTTAAGAAGAAGCAATTTGAGAAAGTACAACTTTCGGAAATGAACTTCTAATTACTTAATTTTTTAAGTTATGTTTGTAATGTCTATTATATTTTTATGGTAGACATTACAAATTAAATTGGAAATAAAATTCCTGCAAAATATAAACAGCTGAATACCAAAAGACTCCAAATTAACGTTTTTGTAAAAATTATTGCTGATTTATATTGTGCAAAAATCCCAATTTCAAAAATACGACGTGTTACTTTATCACGAAATTTACTTTGTTGTGGTAAACATAATACGACAATGAAACTTATAATTGGAATATAAATAATAAGAAATAATTTATTCATTTTTTTTTTAATAACTAATTTGTAAAAATTGAAAATTATGGGGAGCATTACTAACCCCCCATAATGTTATCTAATTAAATTAGTAAAATTTAACCGAATTTTCCAGAAGTTGATGCAATTACAAATGCCGCGTACGTAAGTACGAATCCTACTGAGAAGTGAGTAAGACCAACAAGACGTGCTTGTACAATTGATAGTGCTACTGGTTTATCATTCCACTTTACAAAGTTTGCAAGTGGAGTACGTTCATGCGCCCAAACAAGAGTTTCAATAAGCTCTTGCCAGTAACCACGCCATGAAATAAGGAACATAAATCCTGTTGCATAGATAAGGTGTCCAAAAAGGAACATCCAAGCCCATACAGAAAGACTGTTCATTCCAAACGGGTTGTATCCGTTAATAAGCTGTGATGAGTTAAGCCAAAGGTAGTCACGAAGCCATCCCATAATATATGTTGATGACTCATCAAACTGAGCTGAATTTCCTTGCCAAAGTGCAAGGTGCTTCCAGTGGAAATAGAATACAGTCCATGAAACTGTGTTAAGCTCCCAGAATACTGCAAGGTAGAATGCATCCCATGCTGAGATGTCACATGTTCCTCCACGTCCTGGTCCATCACAAGGGAAGCTGTAACCAAAATCTTTCTTATCTGGCATAAGTTTAGATCCACGTGCATCAAGAGCTCCTTTTACAAGAATAAGAGTTGTTACGTGAAGTCCAAGTGCGATTGCGTGGTGTACAAGGAAATCCCCAGGCCCGATAGGAAGGAAAAGTGAGTTTGTTGAACTGTTAATTCCGTCAAGCCATCCTGGAAGGTAAATCGAATTACCTGCTGCAGTTGCTGCATTTTCTCCAGAAAGGAGTACGTCAAAACCGTAAAGTGCTTTACCTTGTGCTGCTTGAATCCATTGTGCAAATACTGGCTCAATAAGGATTTGCTTCTCAGGAGTTCCAAATGCTTGCATTACGTCATTGTGAACGTAAAGGCCAAGAGTGTGGAACCCAAGGAAAAGAGATACCCAACTAAGGTGTGAAATAATTGCTTCTTTGTGCTCTAACATACGAGCAAGCACGTTTCCGCTGTTTGCTTCTGGGTCGTAGTAACGAATGAAGAAAATTGCTCCGTGTGCAAACGCTCCACACATAATAAAACCAGCGATGTACTGGTGGTGTGAATAGAGTGCTGCCATAGTTGTGAAATCCTGAGCAAGGAAAGCATAAGGTGGCATACTGTACATGTGCTGTGCAGTAAGTGAACATACTACACCAACTGATGCAAGTGCAAGTCCAAGTTGGAAGTGAAGCGAGTTGTTTACAGTATCAAAAAGTCCTGTGTGACCTGCTCCAAGACGTCCTGAAGGTGCAGTGTGCGCTTCAAGAATTTCTTTCATACTGTGACCAATTCCGAAGTTTGTACGGTACTGGTGTCCAGCAATAATAAAAAGAACTGCAATTGCAAGGTGGTGGTGAGCCATATCAGTAAGCCAGAGACTTTGCGTTTGTGGGTGGAAACCACCTAAAAACGTAAGAATTGCTGTTCCAGCTCCTTCAGATGTTCCGAAGATGTGCTCAGCTGTATCTGGGTTTTGTGCATAAACAGCCCACTGACCTGTAAAGAATGGTGCAAGACCAGCTGGGTGAGGTAATGTTGTTAAGAAATTATCCCAACGAACTGTTTCCCCACGTGATGCTGGGATTGCCACGTGTACAAGGTGACCAGTCCATGCAAGTGAACTTACTCCGAAGAGCCCAGAAAGGTGGTGGTTTAATCGTGATTCAGCGTTCTTAAACCAAGAAACTGCTGGTGCAAATGTTGGCTGAAGGTGAAGCCATCCTGCAAAAAGGAAAAGTCCTGCTACAAAGAGAAGGAAAAGTGACCCATTGTAAAGATCAACATTTGTACGCATACCAATTGTGTACCACCATTGGTAAACTCCTGAGTATGCAATATTTACTGGAGCCGATGCTCCACCACGTGTGAATGCTTCAACAGCTGGTTGCCCAAAGTGTGGATCCCAGATTGTGTGAGCGATTGGACGTACGTGAAGAGGATCTTCTCCCCACTTTTCAAAGTTTCCTTGCCACGCAACGTGGAAAAGGTTACCAGATGTCCATAAGAAAATAATTGCAAGTTGTCCAAAGTGAGAAGCAAAGATCTTTTGGTAGAGCTTTTCTTCTGTCATCCCATCGTGTGTCTCGAAATCGTGAGCTGTCGCGATTCCGAACCAAATACGGCGAGTTGTTGGATCTTGCGCAAGTCCTTGACTAAATTTAGGGAATTTTGTTGCCATAATGTTAATCCTCCGTGCGGTTATCCTACTGCAATAATTCGCGCTAAGAAGAATGACCAAGTTGTTGCAATTCCACCTAAAAGGTAGTGAGCAACACCAACGGCACGTCCCTGAGTAATACTTAAAGCGCGTGGCTGAATAGCTGGCGCAACTTTAAGTTTGTTGTGCGCCCATACAATTGACTCAATAAGCTCTTGCCAGTAACCACGCCCTGAGAAAAGGAACATGAGACTGAAAGCCCAGATAAAGTGCGCACCTAAGAAGATGAGACCGTATGCTGAGAGCGCAGATCCGTATGATTGAATTACCTGTGAAGATTGTGCCCAAAGGAAATCACGAAGCCAACCATTAATAGTGTTTGCACTTTGTGCAAAGTTACCACCAGTAATGTGCGAAACCCCATTTCCAGTTACACTTCCCCAAACGTCTGATTGCATCTTCCAGCTAAAGTTGAAAATTACAATCGAAATTGAGTTGTACATCCAGAAGAGACCTAAGAAAACGTGGTCCCAAGCTGATACTTGACATGTTCCTCCACGTCCTGGTCCGTCACAAGGGAATCGGAAACCAAGGTTTGCCTTATCTGGGATAAGACGTGAACTACGCGCAAAAAGTACTCCTTTAAGAAGAATAAGTACTGTTACGTGAATTGTAAATGCGTGGATATGGTGAACCATAAAGTCTGAAGTACCAAGTGAAATTGGCATCATTGCAATCTTTCCACCTACTGCAACAATATCTCCACCCCAACTTGCACTTGTACTTCCAGCTGCTGTTGGTGCAGTAAGCTCAGGTGCGAGTGCGTGAGTATTTTGTAAGAATTGTGCAAAAACCGGTTGAAGTTGAATTGCTGTGTCTGAGAACATATCTTGCGGACGACCAAGAGCACTCATTGTATCGTTGTGAACGTAAAGTCCAAAACTGTGGAATCCAAGGAAAATACAAACCCAGTTTAAGTGAGAAATAATTGCATCACGGTGACGGAGAACACGGTCAAGAACGTTGTTGTAGTTCGTTGCCGGGTCATAGTCACGAACCATGAAAATTGCTGCGTGTGCAGCAGCTCCACAAATACAGAAACCTCCAATCCACATGTGGTGTGTGAAAAGTGAAAGTTGAGTTCCGTAATCAGTTGCTAAGTATGGGTACGGAGGCATACTATACATGTGGTGAGACACAATAATAGATAATGACCCCATAAGTGCTAAGTTAATAGCAAGTTGTGCATGCCACGAAGTTGTTAAAATTTCGTAAAGACCTTTGTGCCCTTCACCAGTGAATGGACCCTTGTGTGCTTCAAGAATTTCTTTCATGCTGTGTCCAATTCCCCAGTTTGTACGGTACTGGTGACCAGCTACAAGGAAAAGAACTGCAATTGCAAGGTGGTGGTGTGCTACGTCAGTAAGCCAAAGTCCACCTGTTACTGGGTTTAATCCTCCACGGAAAGTAAGGAAATCTGAGTATTCAGTCCAATTAAAAGTGAAAAATGGTGTAAGTCCTTTTGCAAAACTTGGGTAAAGTTCTGCCATAAGTGCACGGTTAAGCATGAACTCATGCGGGAGTGGAATCTCTTTTGGATCTACCCCTGCGTCAAGAAGTGTATTTACTGGTAATGCAATGTGAATCTGGTGACCTGCCCATGCAAGGCTTCCAAGTCCAAGAAGACCAGCAAGGTGGTGGTTCATCATTGATTCTACATTTTGGAACCACTCAAGTTTTGGTGCAGCTTTGTGGTAGTGCCACCATCCTGCGAAGAACATAAGCCCTGCACAAATAAGTGCTCCAATTGCTGTACTGTAAAGTTGAAGTTCACTGGTAATTCCACTTCCACGCCAAAGCTGGAAGAATCCTGAAGTAATTTGAACTCCTTGGAAACCTCCTCCAACGTCACCGTTAAGGATTTCTTGACCAACGATCGGCCAAACTACTTGTGCTGATGGTTTAATGTGAGTTGGATCACTTAACCATGCTTCGTAGTTTGAAAAACGTGCTCCGTGGAAGTACATTCCACTAAGCCAAATAAAAATAACTCCAAGTTGCCCAAAGTGAGCACTGAAGACTTTACGAGAAATGTCTTCAAGGTCAGTTGTGTGACTATCGAAATCGTGAGCATCTGCGTGAAGGTCCCAAACCCATTTTGTTGTTGCAGGACCTTTTGCAAGTGTACGAGAGAAATGTCCTGGTTTTGCCCACTTCTCAAATGAAGTTGGTACAGGATCACGATCAACAACGATCTTGACAGTTTTAATCTCGCGTTCTGGTGGACTAATTGTCATTAATTTTTCCCCTATATTTCATTACTTAAAGTTTTAGAAAAAACTTTAAGATCATTCATTGTAAAAATATAAAGATGTCGGAAAGATTTTGTATTTATTATCAGTTAATGAAGAGAAAACCTTTTTTAATACCTTAGTAATATTTTTGCAGTAAAATGAAATGGATTCCTACTTTTAGTAAAAATTAGTAGCATTTACTAATTTAACTTTATTTGATGTAGCAAATAAACTATTTTAAACGATGGTGAGAAAGCATGGTATGCAAATATTATAATCTAACTATTAATGTAAATTCCGTGGCATACACGCTATTTAATAGCTTTAATTAATTTATTTTTTTGTTGCAAATTTTAAGCTGTTCAGGCATCATTAGGATAGAAATTTAAGTGGGTTTGTAGTTCAATTGGTTAGAGCACCGCCCTGTCACGGCGGAAGTTGCGGGTTCGAGTCCCGTCAATCCCGGATTTAAAAAAAAATACATGAATAGGGTGAAGGTTTTTAGATTTTTTTCTATAATAAGAATGTCGCCTCTATACCTTGGATTTTGGTGAAATATTCCTTAAGGAGAAACACACATGGCTGCATCATTATTACCATCAATTTTTGTGCCTCTTGTAGGATTAGTGTTCCCTGCTGTTGCAATGGCATCACTTTTTCTTTATATTGAAAAAGAACAGGTTAGCTAATCTTTTTCAGTAGTCCAATTTCGGACAATACATTGAATTTAACCTTTTTAATTTTATCCATTTCTTTAGTGGATAAAAACTTGCTTTATAAAAAAAGCAAATTTATTTTAACTTTCGAGTCAATTTTATGAATCTTGAATTAATCGGTCAACTTGTAAGCGTTGCTCTTATTGTGGGAGCAGGTCCAATTATTATTGGAGCTCTTTTCGTACGTGGCGGAAATCTTTAAACCATAACAACTAATTATGCCTTTATCTGATACACAAGTTTTTACTGCTCTTTTTGTAGCACTTATTACTGGTATTCTTTCACTCCGTCTTGGAACTCAACTTTATAAGTAAGTTGTTTTAGACTTTTTTAAAGTACTTTAAAAAATTTTGCTTGTTTATAGATTTTTTTTATAAACAAGCAAAATAAATAATTCAAATAAAAAAAGTTAATTGTTTTACCGATAAAGTTTTGGTACTCTTTCTGATAGAGCATATCGGAGTGTAGCGCAGCTTGGTAGCGTACGTCCTTTGGGAGGATGTGGTCGCAGGTTCGAATCCTGTCACTCCGAAACTTCAATTCTAGTTAGATCCATTGAAGATAGTCTTCATAATTAAGCGTCCTTAGTTCAGTTGGTAGAACGCAGGTCTCCAAAACCTGATGTCCTAGGTTCAAGTCCTAGAGGGCGTGTACGGTTTAACAAAATAATAGTAGATTCTTATCTCTGGAGAGATGACTGAGAGGCCGAAAGTATTTCATTGCTAATGAAACGTACAAGTAATTGTACCAAGGGTTCGAATCCCTTTCTCTCCGAAAAATAAAAAAGAAAAATTTACATGAGTTCTTGACTACGACGACCCTTTTTTTATATTCTATACACATAGATATATACTAGGTTTATTTGATTTAAATAAGACTTTATATAAATTCAGAGTAAATCAAGAAAAAAAATTAAAACATTAATTATATCATTATACCTTTGTTTTACGAAGCTATTCAAAAGGAGATATTATGACAAGAGTAAAGCGTGGAAATGTGGCACGTAAACGCCGCAATAAAATTTTAGATCTTAACCGTGGGTACCGAGGTTCGCATTCAACACTTTTCCGTACTGCTCAACAGCGTATGTTAAAAGCTTTAACTACTGCTTACACTGACCGACGCAAGAAAAAACGCACATACCGCCGTTTATGGATCCGCCGTATTAATGCCGCAGTACGTACAAATGGAACAACATATAGTAAGTTCATTCACCATATGAAAAAAGATCAAATTCTTTTAAATCGAAAAGTCCTTGCTCAATTAGCTGTTCTCGATCCAGCGAGTTTTAATACACTCACAAAATAGGAAGTTTGTAAAAAAATTTCATTCGAAAGAAAGACTAGAAGAGCCCTTGCATCTCTCTAGTCTTTTTGTTACTTTATAGTTGACGGAGAGGTGTCAGAGTGGTTTAATGTATTGGTCTTGAAAACCAATGTAGCGCAAGTTACCGTGGGTTCAAATCCCACTCTCTCCGATTTTATTTTTTAATTAATAACACCGGAATTTTGATTTGTTTGCAGTGATACTATATAATAAAAGTGCTTATTCATTCTTTTTATTTGTTTTGATTGGAGATACCCATGACTCAAATTTTCCTTCTTGGACGTTTACCCGAAGCTTACGCGCCGTTTGACCCCCTTGTAGACGTACTCCCAATTATTCCAGTTTTATTCTTACTTCTTGCTTTTGTATGGCAAGCGTCAGTAAGTTTCCGTTAATTTAAGAGAGGAATAATATGCTTACATTAAAAATTCTTGTTTATACTGTTGTTAGTTTCTTCGTGTCTCTTTTTATCTTTGGGTTCCTTTCAAATGACCCAGGGCGTAACCCTAACTCAAAGGACTTCGAATAAACACTTAAAGGTTGGTATTCTTTTATAAGAAAAGAATTATTCCCCCTTGGACGCAAAACTTCTTCATTGTTTTTCGAGGCAAACTTATGAAAAATTTTCAAATTTATCTTTCAACAGCACCTGTACTTGCAGCCGTTTGGTTTAGTGCACTCGCAGGTATGTTAATTGAATTAAACCGTTTCTTCCCTGATGCACTTTCTTTCCCGTTAATTTAAGTGGGAATATTTAGCATTTTATAAAAACTAGTAAGTTTGGGGGTAATTATTCGGATTACCCCCAAATTTAAATAAAAATATCTTGACAGAGAGGAAATGTCTTCGCTATTGTTATATACGACATAGCCGGGATAGCTCAGTCGGTAGAGCAGAGGACTGAAAATCCTTGTGTCACCAGTTCAAATCTGGTTCCTGGCAAAAAATATTTTTTGTATAAAACTTGCGTTCTCTTACAATTTAAAGAACAATAGGTGTACAACAACGATATTTAACTATATCTTTCAACGAGTAGATTTAGAAATTATGGAAGCGTGTAATTCACAAACATAATAATTATGGCACCACAAACTGAAACTAAGACTGGAACAGGATTCCAGGCTGGGGTAAAAGACTACCGTTTAACTTACTACACACCTGACTACCAGGTAAAGGACACTGACATTCTTGCAGCATTCCGTATGACTCCACAACCTGGAGTACCTGCAGAGGAGTGTGGAGCAGCTGTAGCGGCTGAGTCATCAACTGGTACTTGGACAACTGTATGGACTGATGGTCTTACTCAACTTGACCGTTACAAGGGACGTTGTTACGACATCGAGCCAGTTCCAGGTGAAGACAACCAGTACATCGCGTACGTTTCTTACCCACTCGACCTTTTCGAGGAAGGATCAGTAACTAACCTTTTCACATCAATCGTAGGTAACGTATTCGGATTCAAGGCACTTCGTGCTCTCCGTTTAGAAGACCTTCGTATTCCTGTAGCATACTGTAAGACTTTCCAGGGTGCTCCTCACGGAATCCAGGTTGAGCGTGATAAGCTTAACAAGTACGGACGTGGACTTCTTGGATGTACTATTAAGCCTAAGCTTGGTCTTTCGGCTAAGAACTACGGACGTGCAGTATACGAGTGTCTCCGTGGTGGACTTGACTTCACTAAGGATGACGAGAACGTAAACTCACAGCCATTCATGCGTTGGCGTGACCGTTTCCTTTTCGTAGCTGAGGCTATCTACAAGTCACAAGCTGAGACTGGAGAGGTTAAGGGACACTACCTTAACGCAACTGCTGGACACGTAGACGAGATGTTAAAGCGTGCTCAATGTGCTAAGGAACTCGGAATGCCGATTGTAATGCACGACTACCTTACTGCTGGATTCACAGCTAACACTACTCTTGCTACTTACTGTCGTGACCACGGACTTCTTCTTCACATTCACCGTGCGATGCACGCAGTAATTGACCGTCAGCGTAACCACGGTATCCACTTCCGTGTACTTGCTAAGGCTCTTCGTCTCTCTGGAGGTGACCACCTTCACTCAGGAACTGTAGTAGGTAAGCTTGAGGGTGAGCGTAACGTAACTCTTGGTTTCGTAGACCTTATGCGTGACGCAGTAGTAGAGAAGGACCGTGACCGTGGAGTTTACTTCACACAGGAATGGGGATCTCTCCCTGGTGTAATGCCAGTAGCTTCTGGTGGTATTCACGTATGGCACATGCCAGCTCTTGTAGAGATTTTTGGAGACGACGCTTGTCTTCAATTCGGTGGTGGAACTCTTGGACACCCATGGGGTAACGCTCCAGGTGCATCTGCTAACCGTGTAGCACTTGAGGCTTGTACTCAGGCTCGTAACGAAGGACGTGACCTCGCTCGTGAGGGTGGTGACGTAATCCGTGCAGCTTGTAAGTGGTCTCCTGAGCTTGCAGCAGCTTGTGAAGTATGGAAAGAGATTAAGTTCGAATTTGATACTGTGGACACTTTATAAGCGTCGAATTCAAACTAGAGTAGAGGAAAGGTTCGAAAGAACCCCTCCACTTCTTCATGTTTGATTGAAAACTGTAAGATCAAAGAGCTTTGTGTTCTTTGATCTTACAAATACCCAAACACTAAAATTATTTATGGTTGAAACTCTTCTTTCAGGAATTGTTCTTGGCCTTATGCCAGTAACCCTTGCAGGGTTATTCACAACTGCGTACCTTCAGTACCGTCGTGGAGATCAATTAAATCTTTAATTCCTTGAACGTTTCAAGCCAACGATTTATTATGTTTGCTTCTAATAAAGTTCTCGGTTCATTGGGACAAAAAAGATTCTTTGTCCCAATAAAATAAATACAGACTTTTTAACATTTTTGTATCGAAGTCGGAACTAAACGATTTTAATAGGTCGAGTGCTTCTTTAGCTTTCATTGCTGCATCACCAGATAAGAATGGAAGAACCTTTTTTAAAATAAAAAAAAAACATGCTTCTTCTTTTCAAGTTGTGTTGAATATAAAATTTCTTTGGATCGCACATTTTTTTTCACTGGCCATACTTTTTTTTGAATGATCCCTACTCTTTTAACAGCAACTTCAGTATTCATCGTAGCTTTCATCGCT
>VIBC01000015.1:0-25011 GCA_009618255.1 Ostreococcus sp. SAG11 | reverse complement strand
CCCGCCGTCTGCGTAAACGTAAACGTCGTCACCGCATCGTCTCTCGCGCACGTCACCGAGACGTCCGGACGACCCCGACGCGACGAAAATCATCCCCGCGCGTCACTCCCGCGAGCGTCGCGAGGAGACACGCGAGCGCGACGCGCGCGCGTCGGAGAGACGACGACCACATCGACCGCGCGTAACGGTGCGACGCGCGGTCGACGACGCCTCCTCGCGCGCGGCGCCACCGCTCGACGCGCGATCGCGCGTTTCGAACGACGACGCGCGCGTCGCTCCCGAGCGAGGTCGCGGTCGCGGTCGCGCGCCGCGCGGCGACGTCCACCGTCGGCGATGTGCCGACGGGCCGCGGCCGTGCCCCACCGACCCCTCTCCACTCGACGAGTCATGACTCGTCATGGGCGCGATGCCATCATCGCCACTCGCGCGCGCGGCGTCCATGGCGCCGTCGTCGTCGTCTCGCGCGACGCCCGACGGTGCGCGCGCGCGGAACGCGCGTGAAATCGCCGACGCCGTCGCGCGCGCGGTGTCTCGCGCGCGCGGGGGGACGATGACGACGGGGCGGACGACGGTCGCGGCGGGTGATTATCGCGCGTCGATGACGGTGACGTACGCGCGTCTCGGTGGAGGCGTCGAGGAGGGGATGGGCGGTGATCGAGGGGCGAGGGTGGTGTTGGTGCGCGCGATGATCGATCGGACGCGTCTCGGGAAGAGCGCGCGGTGGGATGGATGACGACGACGACGACGCGTGGATGGGACGCGACGGGACGCGAAGGACTGACGAAACGACGAAACGACGAAACGATAGAATTACGGCGAACACGGACGGGAATTCGTGCCCGTGGACGCGGCGATCGCATTTCTCGATGCGTTGGCGGACGGGGAGGACGCGGTGATGAGGTTGGTGCGAGGACGAGGAAACGGGGCGGACGAGACGAAGACGCGCGAGACGCTGCGAAGGACGACGTTCGCGGTGGTGGCGATGGAAAACGAGCGAGGACGGGCGTTGGTGGAGGGTGGGGATTTGTGTGAGAGGAAAAATGGGCGAGGGGTGGATCCGAACAGGAACTGGGGGGTGGATTGGGGAAAGAAGGCGCCGGATTACGATCCGAAGGAGGAGTTTCCGGGCGAACGCGCGTTCAGCGAGCCGGAGAGTCGCATGTTGCGAGAGTTGGTGAAGAATTTTAAACCGCACGCGTTCGTGAACTGGCACAGCGGTATGGAGGCGATTCTGACTCCGTACGATCACGTGGCGAAACAACCGACGGGGACGCGGGCACAGGTGATGAATGCGCTCGCTCGCGCCGTCAACGAGGCGCACTGCGGCGGGAGATGCGTGCTCGGATCCGGAGGTGAGGGCGTGGGATATCTCGCGCACGGCACGGCGACCGATTACATTTATGAGAAAATGAACGTACCCATCGTGTTCACGTGGGAGGTGTACGGCGACACCGCGGCGCCGTATGAGGATTGTTTCAGGGCGTTCAATCCGACGACGCCCGAGGCGTACAAATCGGTGGTGGACGCGTGGGCAGGCGCGCCGGTGACGCTCGCGTCGATGCTCGACATGTACCCGGACGTGAAACGTGCGCTCAAGAGCGACGTTCCGGGCGCATTGAGTCCACCGCTCGGCGATAACATCTCGCTCGCCGTGCCTTTCGTGTCGTTTGTCGCCGTAGGCGCGCTCGTGTTGCGCCGCAGGAGATTCCGGCGCTCGACGTTGTAAAACTGTTAGCACTCCTAGGAGTAGATGTAGACGTATAGCACCAGTACCGTAGAATCGTATTCAATTACAACAGACCATTCATAGTTACAATTGAATCGTTCTTGCGCGTGCCGTTCACGGGCAATTGTTGAATCTCGACACGGGCAACTGTAGCGCGCGCGAGTCAGTAGCGGTTTGTTTCATCGGTGCAGTTGAATTAAAACGTATGTCGTTCGTTCGCGACGTAAGTGAAGGAACGATCGACCTCGAGCTCGCCCGCTCGAGTGGCTAAGACACTCCTCTATCGATTGATACATGATGGGTCCGCGAGTGGAGAACGACTCGCCGGTCGTCTAGCTAGGTGGCGCGCGGAACAGTGAAAGTGTTTCCCGAGCGCGTGTACGCGGATAATACATAGCGCGTCGCTTAAAAGTCCTCGTCGAGGGAGAATGCGTTGACACCGCCGCCCCCGATGGAGTTCATGACGCCCGCCTTTTGGTATTCGCCGACGCGCTTCTCGAAAAAGTTCGTCTTGCCTTGGAGCGAGATGAGTTCCATCCAGTCAAACGGGTTGGCCGTGTTGTACTCCTTCGCCATACCCAAGGAGGAGAACAAGTGATCGGCGACGTATTCGATGTAGTCGCTCATCATACCGGCGTTCATGCCGACGAGCGCGCACGGAAGGGAGTCGCACACGAACTCCTTTTCAATCTCAACCGCCTCGGTGACAATCTTGCGCACGACGTCCTCGCTCGGCTTGTTGTTCAACATTTGGAACAACAAGCACGCAAAGTCACGGTGGAGACCTTCGTCGCGGGAGATAAGCTCGTTGGAGAAGGTCAAACCCGGCATCAAGCCGCGCTTCTTGAGCCAGTAGATGGAGCAGAAAGACCCAGAGAAGAAAATACCTTCGATGCACGCGAACGCCAAGAGACGCTCTCCAAACGATTCGCTGGAATCGATCCACTTCAACGCCCAGTCAGCCTTCTTCTTCACGCACGGAATGGTTTCGATGGCACGGAACAAGTGATCCTTTTCCTTCGGGTCCTTGACGTACTGATCGATCAACAAAGAATACATTTCTGTACAGAAAAAAACGAGCATACATTCAGTCAGTCCCAGTCTCCGCGCGACGTCACGCTCGCGGCGGAAATGTCGACGTCATCACGCGTTCACAAATCGCTCGACGCACCGGAGTGGATGTTCTCGATGGCGATTTGGAAGCCATAGAACGCGCGCGCCTCCGGGATTTGCACTTCACCCATGAATCGAATGCCCAAGTTTTCGAGCACGATGCCGTCCGAGGCGGCGAAAAAGGCGAGGACGTGCGTGATGAAGTGCTTTTCATCCTTGGTCAGACCCTCCCAGTGCTTCATGTCGTCCGAGAGATCCACCTCCTCGGCTGCGCGGGGTCACACACGATCACATTTCGTCAGTCTCTCTCCGAGCGCAGGCTCACGCGCACACCACGCGTCTCTTCCTCTCTCTCTCTCTCTCTCTCTCTCGCGTTCGAATGATTGATTTAAACTTTTACACTCGAGGAGACGTCTCGAACGACCCTCTCGTCACCTCGCGCGCGACGCGCGCACGCACCGGTCCAGAAAGACGCCTCGGCCTTCTTATACATCTCCCACACCGCCGGGTACTTGATCGGGAACATGGTGAACCTGTCGTCGCGCGCGGGACCCGCCGGGCCGTCGTCAGTCGGTCGGTCGCCGCCTCGCGCCCTCAACGGCTCTCTCTCGTCATCGTCATCGCCTCATCGCGCGCGACCCTTCTCGCGCGCATCGCGCGCCGCCGCGCGACGTGTAAAAACACCACCCATCGCCTCCCCCGTCCTTCCCGGTCGTCCTCGCGCGCGAAGACGTCCCGAGACGACGCGCGATGCGAATTCGGGCACCGCGCTTTTGAAAACCAAATTTCAAATCCATCGCGCGCGCGTCGCCCTCGTCATCGCCGTCGCATCGCGCGCGACCGCGCGCGCGCGTCGAGACGCGAACGACGCCATCGAACATCGCACCGTTGATCGTTTTCATCGAGCAGAGGCTCGGGAAGAGGTTGCGGGGACATGATTCGCGTGCGTGCGCGCGACGTCCGTCCGTCTCGCGTGGGCGTGTGGCGTCACGCGGACGCCGCGCGGGTCGATCGATCGACGCGCGTGTGTGTGGGACCTACATAAAACGGACGGGTGGGTCTATGTGAAACCGTGTTTGCTACTATGAATGAGAATTGGTGCTCGGATGACGATTTTTCACGTATGGTGTACACACACATCGTCTTACGAGCACGTGAAACGCGATGATTTCGCGTTTCAGGGTGCTGATGATAAATACACCGCGCGCGCGGTCCCTCGCGTCGTCGCGACCGCGATCCGCCACTTACACGCACGAGCGGGAATCTCTCTGCTTGGAGACGAGAAGAGATGGGAAAGGTTCACGGTTCGCTCGCTCGCGCCGGTAAAGTACGTTTACGTCGCGCGTCGAAACGTCGCGTCGCGCGCGAGGGGGAGGAGGAGGCGCGCTGGACGCTCGATGGTGGATGGCCATCCGTGGCTTAGGGCTTGCGGCGGGGAGGATTCGGGGGCGATGGAGACGCGCGCGGTGGGTCGAGGGGACGATGAAGACGCGATCGAAGGGGGCGCGATGGGTGTGGGGTGTTTTTACGCGCGTGCCCGTGCGCGCGGGGCGTCGCGCGGGGCGTCGCGCGGGCGTGCGAGGGAGGATCGCTCGATGATGCGGGCGGCGTCTGGGCGCACTTAGGGCACGGCTGAGAGACTGACTTTTTCTTCTCGTTTTCGCGTCTCGTCTAGGTTCGTGGTCAAACCCCGAAGGTCGCCAAGCAAGAAAAGAAGAAACAGCCGAAGGGTCGCGCGTTCCAGCGCATCAAGTACAACCGTCGCTTCGTGAACGTCGTCGTCGGCCTCGGTAAGAAGCGCTCGCCGAACTCCAACCAAGCGTAAATCGGCGCCATGAGTGGTGTTTTCGGGATGCGTTTGCGAGGTGCGACGATGCGATCGTTCGCTGTTAGTAATTTGGAGAGTGTGAGAGGAGGTTTGATGCGTAGTGAGTTAGCCAGCCAGTGGGTGCCGGCGCCGACGACGTGGGTGAGGTCGATTTTTTCAACCTCGCCCGCGGCGCGCGCGGGAGCCGCTGAGGGTCGATCGAACCGACGCTCGCTAGACTTGAACGAAAAGTCTGGTGAAATCAAACCGGAATTAGTGAAGAAGTATTTGAGTGAGACCAACATGTCGAGATCGGAGCTGAACAAGCGCGCGCTCGCCGCCGAGCGAGCCGCGTTTGCGCGCGACGAACACGACGTGGGGTCGAGCGAAGTACAAATCGCCAACTTGACCATGCGTATTAAGTTTATGACGGAACACTTGCAAGTTCACAAAAAGGACAAGCACAGTCGTCACGGACTTATGGCCATGCTCGAGCGTCGGAAGAAGCTTTTAAAGTACCTCCGTCGAACCAACGGCGACAAGTACGCGGATACTATTTTACGACTCGGTTTGAAGGATCGATCTTTCGTAGACGACAAGTACGCTTAGTTCGTTTTGAATTGAAAATCTTAACATCTACGAATCTACGTCGTCCTCACGCGCGCCTCGAACCGCCCGCGTCTCGGCGCGTCTCGCGCCCGGACCGGTGCCTGAAACCCGGAGAGGGTCCTCGAGCTCGAACGTCACACCGCGCCCTCGCGACCATGCTCGCCGCGCGACTCGCGACCGTCGCGCGTCGCGCCTCCGCGCACACGTCACGCGCGACGTCTTCGTCCGCGTGCTCGTCCTCGCGCGCGTCGTCCGCGTCGGCGGCGCTCGCGTCGGCGTCGCGCGCGCGCGGGTCGACCGTTAGAGCCGCGGCGTCGACATCTTCCCCCGACGACGGCGACGCCGCGAAGTCGTCGACGGGCGACTCGTGGGTCGTCGTCGGGTGCGATTCAGACGCCGGCGGTGCGCTGTGCGTCATCTCCGGTGGTTCCGTCGGCGTCGTGCGCGCGGTGCGCGTGGTGGATAACCCCACGAGCAAAGTGCTCGTGAACGGGCGCGAGCGCGTGCGACTCGATCCGGAAGCCATGCGCGAGACGGCGCGGTCGTTGGGCGTTCCGCGCGGGACGAGGGTGTACCTGGAAGAGGGCGGCGTGGAGTTCGGGTTCAGCGCGCAGACGGCGTTCGTGCAGGGATATAACTTTGGTTTGTGGCGAGGCGTCCTCGCCGCGGAGGAGTTCGACGTGCGCGTCGTCAAGCCGCAGGCTTGGAAAGCCGCGCTCGGTCTCAAGTTTAAGGGAAGCACGAAGGATGATTCCATCGCCATGGCTCGATCGCTATTTCCCGAGATCGCCGGCGAATTGAAGAGGAAGAAGGATCACGGACGCGCCGAGTCGCTCCTCATCGCCGCCTACGGGCACGTCGCCGACGGCGCCGCGGCCGCCGCCGAAGAGGACGAGCTCTGCGCGCGCGTGCGCGCCGCACTCACCGATCGCGGTCTCGTTCGCGAGGAGGGCGGGGCGTTACCGTACTTTGGTCCGTATTTCGGGATGACGGGCGACGAGTTGCGCAAGGAGCTCAAGGCGCGGGGCTGCAAGGTGAGCGGAAAGAAGGAGGAGCTCATCCTTCGTCTCGAGACGAACGACGCGGAGTCGGCGGAGAAGACGTCCGCAACGGCGTGACGATTCGTCGACGCACCATTCATCTTTTGTATTCACCACGTCTACGACCATCTAGCCGACGATTATTCCTCCTCGTCGTCGTTTTCGCCCAACCGCTCCCTGAGCGCGAAGATTTCTTTATCCCGCGCTCGCACCTCGCGCAACGCCCAAATCAACGGCAGAAACAACACGAGCGATCCCAATATGCTCGGCAACGCGATCGGGACGTAATGCGTGCCGTACGTCACGCAGACGTTCCCCCAGGGCGCGCACGACGTCAACACATCATCCGACACTAAAATCTCACCCGACATCTCCACCGCGCGCGCGCGCTTCGCATCGTCCCGACGACCCGTCGTCCTCGCGCATCGCCCCGACGTCATCCCCCACCCCACTTTCACCCGTCTCCCGATCACCGCGCGCGCCGACGTCGACGCCAGCGTCGCCATCGTCGTCCCGCGCGCACTGACGCCTTCCGCTCCGGAATCGACGCGTCCGCAGTTCGTCGCGCTCGCATGAACGCGTGGTGCATCGGCGCGCGCCGGCGACACGGCACGTCCGGTCAAGACGACGATCTCGAGGACGCGGACGCGCGCCCGAGCGCGCCCGAGCGCGGATCCACGCCCAAGGGCGCGCAAGATCTCAACCACTCGCTCTCGCGCGCGCACGCGAGCGACGCGAAATCATCCACCGCGTCCGCGCACGCGCGCGAGGCGCGACACCAGCGCGGGACGAAACGCGCGCGCGCGTGTCTCGCGGTGTTTTGCGCCTTTCTCGTCGCGCTGTCGATGACGAGACCGTTGTACGCGAGGTACATCGACGTGTTCGAGACGGATGGGTCCGCCGAGGCGGCGCCGCCGCCGCCGCCGCCGCCCGCGCCGCCGCGATCGAAACGAATGGGAGGGGCGTGGGCGAGGAAATTCGGCGTCTTCGGGTGAAGAAGGAAGAAAAAGAGGAACGAGCGAGTGCGCGTCGTCGAGAGTCGAGCGTTGAGTGACGCGCGTAGCCTAGCGAACAGTATTTATCGAAGTAGCGTTGTATCAGAGCGAGCGTGTAGCGAAGAAAACGACGATACGACCGCGGTCGACGTCGGTGAGTGAGTGAGTGAGTAAGTAATATTATACGCGCGCGCTGCGTCACGCGGTTCTCGCCATGACTTCCTTCTTGGCGCACTCGTCCACGCACGCGTACATGTCAAAGTATTGTCCCTACGCCGTCGAATCATAATCATCGTCGTTCCCGCGTCAGTCGTGATCCCCCGCGCGCTCGAATCTCCCCTCACACATCCCCAACGCCCACGCGTTCGCGCTCGCATCGCGTCGCATCGCACCGTGCAGTGCGCCTCCCCCGTCTCGTCGCCCTTGATCCTCTCCGCGCACGCCTCGTACGCCTTGACAAACTTTTCGCACTTGGGCATGCACTTCTCCTCGCACTCCAGTTTATGATCGACCGGTTCGTCGTCCTCCTCGACGTCAGTCCTGCGGCAGACGGAGGAAGAAATCGCGCGCCGTCGTCGTCGTCAGTCGTCGTTCGTTCGTTCGTTCGTGTCGAGCTCGGTCCGGTCGAGTCCGGTCGAGTCGCCCCTCCCTCTCGCGCGCGCGCGTCTCTCATCCCTCCCGCTCGCGCGCGCGACGCATCACCCATCGCGTCTCGCATCGATCGTCGCGCGTACATCGCGTTCGGTCGTCGTCGTCGCGCACTGACGCGCGCGTCCTCGACGTCGATCGATCGACCGCGATCGGGGGTTTCCCCTTCACACGTCGTCGCGTCGAATCGCGCGCGCGCGAGCGTCCGTCCATCTCGAGGGGCGGTGCGATCGATTCGTGGGAATTTCGTTCGTCGTTTCGAGCGCGAAGAGGCGTCGGTGAGGACGCGCGCGCGAAGAGCGGGGGCGTCATCGTCGTCGACCGGTGGCGCGCGCGATGACGGAGGTGACGACGAGAGGCGTCCCGGGGATGCGTTCGGTGGCGGATTTACCCATCGCGCAGGTACGGATCGATGATTCGCGTGGTTTCGCGTCGACATCGCGCGCGATCGCGGTCGGGCGCGCGTCGCGCGCGCGCGCGGGAACGCCGAGGAGGAGGCGCGGGGAGAGGTTGGATTCGAGTCTGAGAGGGGAGACGTTCGAATCGACGACGACTGACGACGCGCTGAACGCGTGACGCGCGCAGGACGGACCGCCGCCGGGTGGATACTCATCGATTAGATACGGACGACGGATACCGAACACCGGACCGACGGGCGCGGCCATTCTGGCGGCGTACGCGGGGATGTTTACGTACGGGTTTTATCAAATCGGCGTGGGAAACCGCGAGCGACGCGCCCTCAAGGAGGAGAAGTTGCACGCGCGGGCGGTCATCGTGCCGTATTTGCAAGCGGAAGAGGATAGGCGATTCGTGCGGGCGTGGTCGGAGAAGAAGGAGCGAGAGAGGTCGATCATGTCCGGCGTGCGAGGATGGAACGCGGAGGAGAAGACGACGCAGTCGAGGTGGATGCCTCCGGGAGCGTCCACGCGTCCGACGCTCGCCAAGTCGTGATCGAACGAACGCATTGTCTAGTCACTCAAATGTAATAGCTCTTCAAAATCCAAGTGTACAAACGAACCGAACGACGCGACGTCGCGAGACGACGAGACGCGGACGCGCGCGCCGCCGCAGTCGTCGCCTCGACATCTCGTTCGCACCGCGCGCGTCTCCGCGCGCGAGCGCGATGCGCCGCCGCGCGGGCGTGAGCGGGATCGCGCACGCCAACGCGCTCGACGCCAAGTTTCGCGAGCTCGCCGTCGAGCGCGCGAGATTTCGCGAGGAGGAGACGCGAAAACAGTTGGGCAGATTCACGCGCGCGCTCGAGGGATTTGCCGCGCGCCATCGCGCGGCGATACGCGCCGATCCGTTATTTCGCGCCGAGTTTCATCAGATGTGCGCGGCCGTGGGCGTGGACCCGTTGGCGTCGCGAAAGAGCGCGTGGGCGCGCGCTTTGGGATTGGGAGAGTTTTACGTCGAGCTCGCCGTGTGCGTCGTCGAGCGATGTCTCGCCTCTCGAGCGCACGACGGTGGTCTGTGCGAATTAGACGTCTTGGTGCGACGCGTCAACTCGCGTCGAGGGTCCGCGGTGGGCGACGTGAGCGCGGATGACGTGGAACGAGCGATCGAATCGCTCGCGTCGCTCGGAGGCGGATGGCGCGTGGAGACGACGAGCGGAACGAAAATGGTTCGAAGCGTTCCGTTAGAGATGAGCGATGACGTCACCGTCGCGTTGACGCGTGCGCGAGCGACCGGTGAGGGGTACATCACGGCCTCTGCGCTCGCCGAGGCGTCGGAGTGGACGTTCGATCGCGCGCGAGACGCGCTCGAAGCCGCGCTTCGACTCGGCGTCGCCCTCGCCGACGACCAATCCCCGACCGACACCGAGCGCGCGTACTGGTTCCCGGCGTTTCGCGACGATCTCACCGGTGAGTGAATCGCGACGATCACACCGGCGAGTGCGGCTACGATAAAAGCATTCTCCCCTTCATCCCGACGCGTTCTTCTTTCTTCCGCGGACGGATGACGGCGCGTTCGAGCGCGCCCTTTCCTCTAGTCTTCAATGTACACTACAACCGTCGATATCGCACACCCCCACGTCCCTCTCCCCCCTCCCCCCTCACAAAAACTGATCGCACAGATGAATCAAATCATCCACCTCGTCCTCGCTCAACCGTCGCTCGCACGACGCCACCACGGCGTGCACCACCACCCGTTCCCTCGGCTTGAGATTGATCAACTGTAACACCTCCGCCGGCGTCAATTCGATCGCCTCGATGTGTTCGATGAACGCGCGCACGTTCTCTCTCACCTGCCCTCCCGCGCACGTCCTCGACAGCGCGTCGTAACACCGCATCTCCGTCGGAAAAGGGTCGTGCGGTTGCGGGTACGTCGGCGCGCTTCCGTGCTCCCCCGTGCGCTCGCGCAAGAGATCCAACGTCTCGAGATTGGTGAGCACCCCATCGGCGAGGTTCACGATCTTCATCGCTCGTCGGAATCGGTCGACGCTCGATGGCGCGTCGCGCGCGAGGCGATGAATGTCGTCATCGAATGCGGCGGCGGTTTTCAACCCACGCGCGCGGGTCGCATCCATCCTCTTCATTCGCGCGCGGACGCGCGAGATCTCCCGTCTCGAGCGCTTCCGCGCGACTCCATCGATAGAGCGCGAAGGGAAGGCGCGACGCGCGCGTTCGATATGAGCGATCGCGACGCGCTCAGGGTTGAATTCCGTCGATGGAGCGCGTCCCAGCTGGATTCATTTTTGCGCGAACGAGGCGTCGCGCTGGACGACGACGCGTCGCTGGAGACGAAGATCGAGCGCGCGTGCGAAGAGGAATCGCGCGGTGACGTCGAGGGCGAGCGGGCGCTCGAGGAGGACGAGGTGGATCCGCTCGATGCGTTCATGGCTGATTTAGAGACGACGACGACGACGACGACGACGAAATCGACGGGGACGCGGGACGACGACGACGACGACGACGACGACGACGACGCGTTCGAGAGGTCGATGCTCGTGATGAGCGCGAGAGGGAAACCTGTGGGTGGAAGACGAGGCGCGGGGCGAGAGAGAGAGGAGGAGGAAGAGGATGGGGAAGACGGGGACGCGGCGCGCGCGAAGGAACGCGGTCGAGCGGCGAGAGACGAGGCGCCCGTCGTCGATCACGCGTCGGTGTCGTACGATGCGTTCACGCGGGTGACGTATGCGGTGCCGAGAGAGTTGGCGGAGATGTCGGTGGAGGAGGTGGTGGCGGCGAGACGCGCGTTGGACGTGCGCGTGGAGGGATGCGACTTGGCGCCGACGACGCGATTCGGACAAGGCGGCGCGTTGGACGTCGACGCGCTCAGAGCGTTGAAACGATTGGGATTTGAGAGTCCCACGGGGGTGCAGGCGCAGTGTTTACCCGTCATCACGAGCGGACGAGACGTGTTGGCGTGCGCGAAAACCGGAAGCGGGAAGACGTTGGCGTTTTTATTACCCGCCTTTGCGCAAATGTCTCGTCGACGGCGAGCCGGGAAACGCGACGGTCCGCGCGCGCTCGTCCTCGCGCCGACGCGTGAACTCGCGACGCAGATCGCGAACGAGACGCACAGGTTTATCAAGGCTGGCGTGCCGATTCGATGTTCCGCCGTCTTCGGCGGCGTGAGCAAGACGGAGCAATTTAAAAAATTACGCGCGGGCGTCGATCTCCTCGTCGCCACCCCCGGTCGGCTCATCGACGTTCTGTGCATGAAGAATTCGATACACCTTCGCGACGTCACCTATCTCGCCCTGGACGAGGCGGATAAGATGTTAGACATGGGTTTCGAACGCGCCGTGCGTTCGCTGTGTCGAAGCGTGCGTCCCGACAGGCAATGCGTCTTGTTCAGCGCGACGATGCCCCCGGCGGTTCGACGACTCGTCGGCGACGTCTTGGCGCGCGATCACGTCACGATATTCGTCGGAAACGCGGGCGGGTCCAACGAAGACGTCACGCAGATTGTGCGCGTGTTCGACGACGATTCGTCCCGATGGACGTGGACGTTTGAACATCTCGCCGCCTTCGTCAACGAGGGCCAAGCGCTCGTCTTCGTCAATCATAAACACACCGTGGACGAGTTGACGCGCGAGTGCGAGAGACGCGCGATCAAAGCCGTGGCGTTACACGGTGATCTAGACCAAGGAATGCGACAAGAGGCGATGCGGGAGTTTAAGAGCGAACGCGCGCACGTCCTCGTGGCGACGGACGTCGCGGCGAGAGGATTGGACGTCGACTCCATCAAGACGGTGATTAATTTCCACGCGTCTCGAGACGTCTCCACGCACGTGCACAGGATCGGACGCACGGGACGCGCGGGCGCGACGGATGGGCGCGCGTACACGCTCCTCACGGCGAGAGATTCGGCAAAGACGGCGCAATATTTGGAGAAGAATTTACGAGACGCGGGACAAGACGCGCCGTTGGATTTAAAGGCGCTCGCCCAAGGCGCGTATCGAAAACGATCGCGCCCGGACGACGCCGACGACGAGGGCGCGAGGGCGCGCGCGCGCGGTGGGAAAATCATGGGTGGACGAGGATTGGGGTTCACGGGCGCGCCGCCGCGCGGGGGCGGGAGCGGGGGCGGTCGAGGTCCGGCGAGACACGCGCCGAATGAAAACTTTTCGGCGGTGCCGCCGCCGAGCGCGGCGCGCGCGCCGCCGCCGCCGCCCGCGCTCGCGAACGCGATGGTGGCGCAGGCGCGCGCGCGCGCGGAGGCGATCGCGAAACAATTCACGGCGCCGGCGCCGGCGGCGACGACGCAGGCGCCCGCGTCGACGAACGATGCCGCCGCCGCCGCCGTCGCTGCCGCGCGCGCCATCGCCGCGCGTCTCGCCGCGAACGCACCGAAATGAACAAACATGTACAGTACGCATAGAGAATAGACTACTAGCTAGCGCTACACTAATTCAATCGATTCTAATCACTTTCCGAAGAGCATCGCTCGTCGAGTCTCCCGCGCGGCGATTTCATTTTTTCGGCGATCGACGTGCGCCTTGACCGAACGAAACTCCAAGTTTTTATTCCGCGTCACGATGCGCGTTCTCGTCTCCGTGCCCGCAAAAAACGCGTGTTTCGGATTATTCGACGTCATATCGCGCGCGTGCGCGCCCGTGTGCGAATTCCGGCTCGATTCCACGCGCGTGTACTTGGCCAAGAGGGATTGTAACAAGCGCGCGCGTCTCGCCTCGACGGACGTCTTCGCGCCCTCGGTGCGCTCGACGTTCGCCCTGATGCGTTCGGCGATCTCCGCCGTGGACTCTCCACGCATGGCGGCGATCTCTCGCACGACGTACTCGTGATCGCGTTCGACGTGTCGAATCTCCGCGCCCTCGACGCGAATGAACCGTTTCCGCTCGTCTTCGTCTTCGTCTTCGTCTTCGTCCTCGTCTTTGTCTTCGTCCATCGTCGAGATCGATCCCCGCCTCGCGCGCGCCACGAACGACGACGACGAGTACAACCGACGCTCGTCCTCATCCTCGTCCTCGTCCTCTTCCTCGTCCGCGCTCGACACCGATACCGAATCCGAATCCTCGCCTCGGTCGCGCGCCGCGAATAACCACGCGTCCAACGCGTCGTCCCTCGTCTCCCTCCCCGTCTCTTCCCTCACATCCTCTCGCGCGCGATCCAACCCAAACCTCCGTCTCACCTCCCGCACCGCTCTCGGCATCGCCTCTTCCACGACGACTCCCCAATTCTCTCTAAAAAAACCCCGCGAGGTCACCGCGAGGTCGAACGCGTCCTCGCACGCCACCGCCCCGCTCGACACCGCGCGTCCCTCCGCGTGCGCCTTGGCCAACATTCCTCGCATCCCGCGCCTCAGCACCCGCTCGGACAACGACGAGGCCTCTCCCTCATCACCCATCGCGACGAATCGCGCGAGATCCGCGAGCGTGGCGAACTCCGCCGACGCGCCTCGGCGTCTCGTCGCCGCCGTCAGGCACCGTCCCGCGCGAATCTTCGTCTCTCGTCTCTCTCGCGCGCCGAGTCCGCTCTCTCGCGTCGCTCTCGCGTCGGTGAACGCGCGCGCGAATCGTTCGCACGTCTCTCTCGCGCGCGCGTCGAGCGCGTCGTCGTCGAGCGCATCCGCGGCCTCGGTGCGAATGTCGCGAATGATGTGATCGACGAGACGCGCCTTGACGAGCGCGGGACGGTGCGCGTCGAGGGAATCGCGCGAGCCCTCGCGCATGTCCTCGTCGAGCGACGACCCGCGCGAATCCCTCGACGGCGACGGCGACGACGCGCGCATGATGACTCTCGCGCGCCGACTTTTGACGGTTACCGGTGACGCGCCAATCCCCCGCGCGTCGTCCCTTTTCCTCGCGCGACAACGACATTCCTCGCGCGCGCGCGCTCCACCGCGCGTACATTCACCACTTTCGTCCCTCTCGCCATGGCGTGGCGGTGCCACGGCGTCGATAACGCCGATTTAGTGCGTCAGCTCGAACGTCACGGCATTCTCAAGAGCGCGCGCGTGGCGAACGCCATGCGCGCGTGCGATCGAGGGAATTACGCCCCGACGTCCTCGCGCGATGAAGCGTACGAGGATCATCCGTTACCCATCGGCTATCGAGCGACGATCAGCGCGCCGCACGCGCACGCGGCGTGTTTGGAACTCTTCGAGCGCGCGGGCGTCGTCGCGCGCGGGAAGAAAGTCTTGGACGTGGGAAGCGGCACCGGGTACCTCTCGGCGTGTTTCGCGGAACTGGTGGGGTGTGAAGAGGGCGCGGGGACGGTGGTTGGGATCGAACACATCGATGCGTTGACCAAGTCGAGCGTGGAAAACGTGAAAAGAGATGGAAAGGGGGGGTTGTTGGATGCGGTTGACGCGTTTCGATTGGTGACGGGAGACGGACGGGATGGATACGAAAAAATGGCGCCGTATGATGCGATTCACGTGGGGGCGAGCGCGGAGGAGATTCCGGAGGCGTTGTTGAATCAGTTGGCGGTCGGAGGACGAATGGTGATTCCCGTCGGTGGATCGAACGGCCAGGCGTTGACGGTGATCGATCGCTTACGCGACGGAAGTTTGAGAAAACGCGACGAGATGGGAGTGATGTACGTCCCATTGACGAGCCGCGATGAACAGCTCTCGCCGACGCGGTTTTGAGCGGTCTCGCGGGATGAAAGAAACGCAAGCTCGATCGAACTCGCTCGAAAAGCGCGTCACTGTAGTACTGTAGCTTTCGAACGCGGGACTACGCGACGGCGTCGGGTACTCGCCGCAGTTTTCCATGATAGTAGTTTTAGACGAATACGCGTGTACATACGACCCGACTGTACCATTCATTGAAATTGCGGGTTAAAACGCTTCCTTCTGGCGCGCGAGGAGCGACGCGTCGGATCGCGAGGACCAGAGGATGCCTAATTTTGTAAAATCGCATTAAATTCTTCTACGCCTTGGCCACCTTGAACAAATCAGCCAAGGAAATCCACATGTACGAACATTTGTTCATGATCTCGTCGAGGGTGTTCTCGGCCGTTTTCAGTGATCTTTCCAACTCCGTGCCTCTGACTTTGTTGAGGAAGTTTTCGCGATCTTCCTTCTTGAGCGTGCTCCGCGCCGCGGTGGCGACGGAGAGCAACCGCTTGTAATGCAAAAGCTGGTTGTACAATTTTTCTTCCGGCATCGTCTTTTCCATCGTGCCCTTGGACATGGGATCGGAGCTCAACGTGCCCGTGAGCGAGCTATCGGTGTGATGCGTTCGAAGGGTGACGTTGCGCGACTCCGCTCTCTCGACGTCGTCGTTGGATCGCAACGGCGCGGCGTAAAACTCTTTGATGCGTTCGCGCGCGGCGAGAATCACCTGGTTCGAAAGCGTCGCCTCGTCGAGAGAGTTGGTGGGGATCATCGCAGCCTTACCTTGACTCACCGGTGTATTTTCCTTGCCCACGTCCGGCGTCGACGGCGCCAGAGCGTCTTCCACGCGCACCTTGCCGTCGAGAATGGCTCGAACGCCGCAGAAATCAAACTCTTCGCCGCTTCGCGTCTTGAGCGTGAGCGGCTCGCAATCGGCGAATCGCTCGTCGTCATCCATCGCGAACGCACCGCCGCCGAACGTGTCGTCGAAATCATCGTCCGCACCGCGCGCTTGCGACTTGAACTTGTTTGAATCCAAACCGAGGCACTCGGCCATCATCGCGCCGTCGGTTTGCTCGATCGGCGCGCACAAACGACTGATGACGGGGTGAATCTGCTGGGACAAGTAGTAGTGCAAGTCAACCTTCAATCCCATCTCCACGATTTCCTCCGGGTGATACGCGCGCTCGGCCAAACCCTTACCACCGGAACCGCCACCCTTGCCGGCGGCGATTTCTTCCAACGTCGCGTCGCTCTGCAGCGCGATGATGTACGGCACCGTCTCTCCCGCCTTGGTACCGTCCCGCTTCCCAGCCTCGGCGCGACGTTTGGCTACCATGACGTGCGGTTGATGCTTGGCGTCCGGGTACTCTTCGATCGCCTTCGTGAGCTGCTTGGTAATGACGTATTTGCTCATCGGCACGTCGTTTTCAATCATGTCCATTCGAATCCTTCGCAAGCCGTCGTGAATCTCACCGATGCGCTCTTCGAGGTCTCCGTCGACGTCCAAAAGTGCCTCGAGCGTCTGCTTACCCAAATCCTTGACGATCGGCGCCCAATCGCGACGTACGATGTCGATACCCTTCATCTCGAGCTTGTAAGTGCTCGTCTTATTCGGGCCGTTGACAACCTTCATCGCCGCGTACTTCTTCTTCTTCAACAAGAGCATCGATCTGAAGACATAATCCTCCTCCAAGACCAATTTACGATACTCTTTGTTGACGAAACGAATGAGTTTCCCTCCGAGCGACTTGGATTCGACGAGATTGTGCGATTTCGTGTTCACCATGATGGAATCGGTGTCGCCGTAGATGACGTCCAAGTCGCACTTGCCCGAGGCGATGTCCACTGTGTGCTGAAGAATTTTACGACCCTGTGACGTGATCAACGCGGCGATCGGTTCGGCAAAGAAACGAGACTGGGCGAAGCCCAAGCAACCGTACATAGAGTTGGCGGTGAGCTTGAGCGCCAACTGACGGAGATCGTATTGTTTCTTGCGGCCGGGATCGTTTTCTCTCCCCATCAATCCCTTGACCTCTCTACGACTCTGCACGATTCTCGCGATGACAGCCGGTAAGACGGCGAAATCTCGGTCGTGCGAAATCGGCGGCGGTAACTCGATGCTCGAGCCTTCGTCCTCTTCGGTGAAGTGTCGCTTGACGGTCGTGTAGCAAATGTTGTATTCTTGAATGATGGACGGGTACAGAGACTGGAAATCGAGCACGAGGACGTGGGTGTCGTACAAGCCCTTCTTCGGTTCGAGCACCAAACCACCGGCGTAGGACGGTCCCTTCTTCTCGTTACCGCTCTCTTCGTCACCGTTCGCCGCGGCGACGCGACGACGCTCCTTGGCGCTCAAACGGTCCGGCACGATGTACTTGCGCGCGTGGAATTCGTGAAGCAAGAGGTACTCGACGCGCTGCGCGCGCGTGTGTCCGAGCGTCTTGCTCCACAAGTTACCGGCAATGTTGGACAACTGCTTCGTCAGAGGCACGACTTCCATCTTAAACATGAGCTTCAAGCTTAGTTTGGCGTCGTTTTCCGTGCACTTGACCAAGTGCATGAGAGACTCGGCGTTATGGTAATGGTTTGGAATTTCCTCAGTCGGCACCTCGACGCGACGCAATCCGAGCTGCGTCCCAGATAGCGACGTGAGCGTGTACGAAACCTCCTTGCCCAACAAATCTTTCGCGCTCAGGTACGTGTCCGCCAACAATCGACCGGCCAAGCACTGAAGCGCACCCATCGACGCGCCGCCTCCGTACGCGCCGCCCGTGCCGTTGATGTTTGGCATGCGCGTTCGCTTCATGCGGCCGATGCGACTCCAGTGACCAATCTTGTTCGCTTGCAATCTTCTGAGGAGGACGTCGAGGTTGAACCCGCCGATGTTGTGACCGACGATGACGTCGGGATCGAGTTGATGCAATTTCGCGAGAAGAAAGTTGAGCAAACCGAGTTCGTTCATCTGCGTCGCGAGGACGACGGAACCGGTGCGCTTGGCGATGACGTTCGTGTTGTTCTCTTGAGCGGCGACGTTTTGCCATCCTTGCGGGAATTCCAAACCGTCGAGCTTGCGAACGACGGTGAAGTGTCGCAAACCGCTCTTTTGTTCGTGATCCGTCGTCATGCCTTCGCAATTGACGCCTCGAATGTATTGCACGGACGCCACGGCGATTTCGTTGACGTTCAACTGTTGGTTGACGATGGTTTGAAGATTCAACGACGCCACGGTGAGGCGCGGCGCGGGCAACGTCGTGATATCGTTCGGTGCCGGACGCACGCTCTTGTGCGCGTTCGGAAGCGCGAGTTCGAGCTTACACCACGACTTTTGTCTCTCCGTCGGAACGATGGCGGCCCCGTGAAGCCCGATCCAACTCGGACCCTTCATCTTCGACTTAAGCGTGAGAAGCTCCAACATCGGCGCTTGGGTGCCCATGGCGGCGATGAAATGCTTCCCCTTGAGATCGCTCGGGAAGGCTGCGTGCGTCGCGGGCGTTTTCACCTTGAGCACGAACAGGGGTCCTTGGAGAATATCCTTGCGTTCGAAACAATAGTGACGACGCACGATTGTGATTTTCGAATTCTCAATGCCTCGCTTCTTGAGCACTTCCTTGACCTCGGCGCGCAGTTCGGCCGATTTTGGAATGAGCGCCTTCATCAACGCCTTCTTTGCTTCCTTGGCCGCGAGCTGCTTCTCTTCCTTTTTGGCGTCGTTCGCGGGGCACATTTTGAACTCGTGACGCGTCGTCTCCATCTGTCGTCCTAATTCTTCGAGCGAACCGTCCGGATCATTGAACGTGGACGGCGTGGGGACAATGTACATGCAACGCTCCATGTTTTGCACCGCCGCGCACGCGCTGATCGTGTCGGCGCCTGGTTGGTTAGACACCGGAATTCGACCGAAGAGGAAAACCGTCCCGGGAGACTCCTTCTCCTCGTGCGCATCCATGAAGAAGAACGGGATAGATCCGTCCGACGCCTTCGGCAGCTCGGTACCGTTGAACGTCACCGGCGCGGCATCTTGCGTCACCGTTGCGAGATCTTCGTTCGCTTCGTCGTCCTCTTCTTCGTCCAACGTTTTCAACATCGACTCGGGTTCCGGCGGTCGATCCTCTTTCGCTCGAATAGTCGACGCCTTCTTCTCTTCCGCTCGCACATGCTCCGGTTCCGGCATCGCGACGTCGACGTCGACGTCTTCTTCCATGTCGTCGTCGAATCCACCGACATCAACCGTAGGTAAAGCCTCGTCTTCTTCGACGTCGAACGTCACCGACTTCTTCGCGCTGCTCGTGGGCGGAGACTTGACCGGCGATCGCACCGCCGCGGGCGCGACCGGCGTCGCCAACTTCCGCGGCGACCGACGAAGCACCGGCGCCGGTGCGGGCCTCGCCGCGGGCTTCGGTCTCGACGGCGCCGGCGCCGGCGCCTGCGCGCCGATGTCCATATCCACCCCCGCGAGAATATCCTCCAACAACGCATCCGTGTCTGCCTCCGCCGCGACATCGTCCAACTTTTTCTTCTTCGGCGCCCCACCGACCATCAACGACGCCTTACTCTTCGCCTTTTCGTTGGCGCGCTTCGCCTTTTCCTGCGCGCTCATCTTCTTCTTCGGTTCGGGCGCCGCCTTGGGCAACTTTTTCCCTCGATCATCGTACTCCTCGTCGCTCGAATAATTCTCGTTCCGCGTCGTCCAATCCTCCTCCTCGCCCATGTCTTCGTATCCCTCGCCGTGATCGTTGACGACGAAGTCCCCGCCCTGCGCGCGTCGCTTGGCCACCAACTCGCGATACTCGTTCTCGTCGAGCTCGTCGTACACATTCTCGATCGCGTCCACCTCCTCCTCCACCTCGTCGATCCGCGACCGTTTCCCGCCCTCGCGAAGTTCACGAAGCTTGGCCGTGGCCGCGAGCGCCTTGGCCGCCTTGGAGGACGCCTGACGACGCGAACTCATGACGGATCGCGCGCGCGGGCGATTTCAAACGAAACGCGTCCCGACGCGCGCGTTCGTCGCGCGCGCGCGTCACGCGCGACCGTCGTCGCGAGAGGCGCTCGAGACGATCGCGCGCGCGTCGTTCACAGACTCGACCGACCGCGTTCGCGCGCTCGCGTCGCTCGAGACGACCGCGATGGAATGACGTCGGGCGAGCTGTCCCAAAAATGAAAATTTAAATTTTTCGGCGACGCGAGAGAGAGAGAGAGATTTCGCGCGAGAGACGACGGGTCGCGGCGGCGCGCGACGAGGGCGTGGAAAACGACGCGAATGCGTCGTGACTACAACGAGGGTGATCGCGCGAGCTCACGAAATATCGAGGGCGCGATCGAGTTTTTGGGCGACGACTTCGAACCATCTCTGGTCGTTCGGCGTGAGCCCGCGTTGGACGCGAGACCCGATGACCAAGGCGGCGCCGTCGCCGATCGGACGCACGCACACCGCCTGCGTGTTCACCGGGAAGAATTGTTCGAACTCGACGCGACCCGGGAAGAGGATGAGATTGGCGAGATTGTTGGGCGCGCCCCGGGACGCGGCGGCGGAGACGATGGGTCCGAGCTCGACGCGTCTCTCGAGCGCCGATGGATCGGCGAGCGCGTTCGCCGCGACGCCGGCTTGCATGATGCGTTCACCGTCTTTGGTGAAGACGGCCATGACGTCGCAATTCGTCGCCGCGCGTGCGGCGTTCCACGCCCATAATAACTCTTCCCTGGCGTCGGCGGACGCGGCGGTCGATACGTACGGCTCGTCGAGACGCGCGCCGACTAAATCCACCACGTCGGGCGGTTTCGTCTTCAGAGCGACCCACGTGAATCCAGTGAGGATCAGACACGCCGCCATGGCGAGACATATGACGTCGGCGCGACTCTGCGCGCTCGACGCGTCCGCCGCCGGAGCGACCCCGCCGAGCGCCCTATTCGCCAAGAGTACGATTCCGCACGCGCCGCCGAACGCCGCCGGCGACGCGCGGAGCGCGTCCTCGTACCGCTCGACCAACGTCTCGTCGACCGTCTCCTCGCCGCCCGTCGCGCGCGCGCGCGAAAGAAGGACGCGAGAGGGTCGACGAGGTCGGGACGTTCTGGACGCCTCGCGCGCGCTCGTGGACGCGCGCGAGGACGACGCGAGTCGCGAGGACGACGCGAGAACGGGCGTTCGCATGCCGCGCGCCGCACGTTCGACGGCGAACGATGCGCGCGACGACGTGTGACGAGCGAGCGCATTCTTTCAATCTTTCGGGACGCGCGAATACAACGCAAACGCGCGAGCGTCTATCGCGTCGGTAAAAGCCTATCGCGAGAATCGTCGACCTCCTCGACGAATCCACCGCCCGTTCTCTCGTCGTCTTCCGCGTCGTCGTCGTCCATGTGCGCCGTGGCGACGCGTCTGTGATCAGGCGCGTCGACGGCGCGTCGAGACGCGCGCTCGAAGACGGCGGCGGCAACGACGAATAACATCGTGAACGCCGCGCACGTGTGACGCCACCGCGCGGGCGTCGGTGGACCGTCGCGCTCGAGCACGTGTCCGAACAACGGCGGCGTCGGAACGTCGCCGAGGAGATGAATGGTGACGGTGGTCATCGAACACGCGAGCGGGCGGAGACGAGGCGGGACGCTCCAGAGCACCACCGCGTTGACGGGCGCCTGTAAGAAGAAGGCGAACATCTGACCGAAGAGCAAGAAGGCGACGAACGCGTGGAAGTTTGTGCATCGAAACGCGAGCTCGAGGAAGATGAAGCCCGCGAACGCGGCGGCGGCGCAGGTGCGAAGGGCGTTGGTCATGGAACTGCCGAAGACGTCGACGGCGCCACCGCCTCCGAGCGTGCCCGCGATGCCGCTCACGACGGTGACGCCGCCCAGGACCATGTCCGCGCGCGTGGACGTCCGAAGGTAGTCCTTGAAGATGGAGAATCCCGCTTTCGGGCCCCAGACGGCGTAGACACCGATGACGGCGGTGTACACGGCGTATCCGAAAATGGTCACGACGTACACTTCGTATTTGAAGAGTTCTTTGCAATCCCGCGCGAACGCACGGAACATGGACCCGTCTTCTCGCGCCCCTCGCGAGCCCCCGCTCGACTCACACGCGCGCTCGCCCACGCCGCGCATGCGAACGGGCGGACTCATGAAACAAAACAACGCGACGGGAATCGTCGCCATCGCGTTCAACGCGAACGGCGCTCTCCATCCCATCGTCGGCGCCACCGCGCCACCGAAAAATATCCCGAACGCCACCCCGAACGGTACGCACACGTAAAACGTCGCCAGCCACAGCGTCTTCCTCGCCGGAGGCGCGTAATCATCTATGAACGGCGCCGCCAGCGACACGAACGACGCCTCGCCGACGCCCACTAAACATCGACACGCAAACATAAACCAATACGAGGGCGCCAGCGCGCACCCGCACTCCCCGACGGCGTACATCCCCAACCCATACGAGATCAAGCGAAACGGATTCACTCGCGTCGCGAGCGCGCTGAACGTCGGACACCCGAGCAATAAACCGATCATGAACGCCGCGGTGAGCGCTCCGTACGCGCCGTAACTCGCCCCCAACGCGCCCTGCATCCCCACCCCGTTCGGCTCGCTCGCCGTTCTCGGAGTTCCCGACACCGCCGCGCTACTCATGATGCCCCTGTCTGTGTACACCAACACCGACACCGCGCACAGTAATCGCAATAATCGTCGCGGCGTGAACCACCAGTGCTTCGTCGTCCCGACGCCTCTTCCATCCTCCTCGCCCTCCTCCACGTCGCCCTCCTCGCTCATCGCGCTCTCCATGGACGCCACGCGCGATGTCGACGCAACCAACCGCTCCATCGCGCGAGAGACCCCCGTCGCGTCGCCCGCGCGCTCGAAAACGACGCCGAGCTCAAATCAACCGTCACGCCTTTACGCGCGCGTCGACGACGACGACGACGCGCGCCTCGCGTCTTCGTCCGCGGCGACGGGAATCGTGAGATCAGGCTTGAATATCGCGTGCACCACGCTCGCACCGGCGAGGAGCGACGCGAGACTCACGACGTACGCGCGGGCCGGGAGCATAAATGCGCCCAGCAATGCCGTCATCGCTCGACGCGTCGCGTCGTCATGTCCGTCGAGTACTCGCGCCTGGACGCGGTCGCGGGGGCGAGGGATGGTCTCGGCGCGCGCGACCGCGCGCACTGGTCGCCCGAGGCGTCGACGTCGACGTCGGAAAGCGAGACGCCCTTTCCAGACGGTTTGGTGTACAGCGCCGACGGATCGACGCTTTTGTGTTACGACGCCGCGTCGAGGACGTTTCGCGCGCGTCGAGAGGTTCACAAGGACGGGGACGTTACGTTTGAGTACGCGGTCGCGCGGTCGGGCGAGCGGGCGTACGATTGGAGACTGTGCGAGGATGGGCGCGCGTTCGCGGCGAGCGAGCGGGACGCGCCGACGACGACGCGGTCGACGACATCCGGGGAGGTTCTCGCGTCGTATAAATCCATAGACCCTCGATCGGACGACGTCGTCGGGGCGTGTGGAATCAGTTTCGTCGACGGGTACTCGAAATTGGCGTGCGGGTGCGATGGATGGGTGGACGCGTTCGATTGCGCGCGACCGGGACGCGACCCGGCGACGCGCGTCGTCACCAGAGGGACTCGAAATTCCGAGGACGTCGGCGCGCAGCGAGGACTCATATCGACGCTGGATTGCTGTCCGACGGAAACAGATGTCTTTGCGTGTGGATCGTACGGCGGAAGCGCGACCGCGATCGATTGCGGGGTGTACGATTTACGCGTCGGCGGCGGTCGCGCGTTGAGTTGGCGCGCGGGCGGCGGCGGCGTGACGCACATTAAATGGAGCGTCGACGGTAATTTCGTCTACGTCGCGAGTCGACGAAGCGATCACATCTCGTGCGTGGACGTCAGAAACACGGGCGGGGTGGTGTACGCGCTCCAACGTCCGGGATCGGGGACGAATCAACGCGTGCGTTTCGATTTGGAACCGTGCGGCGGACACTTGGTCTCCGGCGACGAGCGCGGAGGCGTGCACGCGTTCGATCTCCGAACGGGCGAGCGCGCCTTCTCCACCGACGCGACGACCATCAACGGTCCGACGGTGAATTCATTCGCGTTTCATCCGTACGCGAGCGCGACGGCGTCGTTTCGAGAGCGCGGCGGCGGATTTCGCGGCGTCTCGTACGCCGTCGGCGAACGCGTCTTCCCGATCGCGCGCATCGACGACGATTCGAGCGAGTCATCCAACGCGCTCGATCACGACGATATCATCGCTCGGTTCGGCGTGTACCACTGGGAGTACCCACGAACGGAGGAAACGTACGCGCGCGTCCCCGTCCCCGTCCCCGTCCCCGGGTAAAAAGTCCACTCGAGCTCGTCGTCACGATGCGCGTCCCCACACGCCCACTCGCGCGCGCGTCCCCCTTTCCGACCGCCATGTCGCTCGACGACGCACACGCCGCGTTCGTGGAGCTCCCGCCGTGTTCAAAATCCATCGTCGTCGGCGCCATCGTCGTCGGATTGATTTTAAATCCAATCTTCGGCCTCGACGACGTCGTCGCTTTTTGTCCCCTGGACGTCCTCAGACGCGGGCAATTCCACCGACTCCTCACGAGCGCGCTCCACGTCGACGGTCCGATCGCCACCGTCGCGTGCTGCGTCGTCGCGATTCGAATCATCGCGCCGTGGGAACGACATCGAGGGACGCTTCGCGCGGCGTTCGACGGCGCCGCCGCGACGCTCTTCGTGAACGTCGCGTCGATCGCGTTCGCCGTCCTCGCCGCGCCGTTCGCGCCGAATGTATTTAAACCCAACTTTCTGGGCGATTCGGGCGCGTTGGTGGCGACGTTTACGGTGTTTGTGAGAGAGACGACGCGCGCGCCGGCGAACGTCGACGCGGCGGCGCATTTCGGCGGGACGATTTCGGCGAAACGCGCGCCGACGGCGGCGGCGGTGGTGTTGATTCTGTTCGGATGGAACGTCGTGCAGGTGCTCGCGGCGGTGTGCGTGGGCACGGCGTGGGGATCGGGACGAGCGGGCGCGGAGTGGGCGATGGTCACCGATGGATATTTAG